>JACXGI010001803.1:42286-84671 GCA_016801175.1 Esox masquinongy
ACCAGGTTATTGTAAGGTTTTTATTTTTCATTTTTCCCCCTTGAAGATTTCAGTTTGTTTTTCAATTGAATTGTTCACATTATAGGTCACATTAAAAGTGGAAAAAGTTCTGACATGATTTATCTTTGTCTCATTCTTTTACATCACAAAAACCTGGCATTTTAACAGGGGTGTGTAGACTTTTTATATCCACTGTATGGTTGCACTGTATGCAAGCTGTTGAAACCATATGGGTGTTTATATAGTTAGGGTGTGGAAACGTTTTAAGTCTGAATCACTATTACTGTGCCATAGGAGTGTATTCAAACCCCTTCACTTTCTCCACATTTTGTAGTATTGTGTTATTTAAACATGGACATGACCTCTGGTCAGCAAGTAACCTGTAGCATTTGACTGTGCTAGACTGTTTGTTCATCTACACATAAATGAATACATTTTTTGGTATTCAGACTTGTGTGGGACCATACAAAAACAGGTGTGTGCTTTTCTAAATAATTATGTCTCTAGAACTTCATTGGAGTCCACCTGTGATAAATTCAATTGATTGTGCTCTCAAGGATGATTGAAGGACAGAGGATGCATCTGAGCTCAATTTGTATTGACATGGCAAAGGGTCTGAATACTTAAGTACCTGAGATATTTCAGTTTTTCATTTTCAATAAGGTGGCATACATTTTCCTTTGTCATTATGGGGTATTACATGTAGATTAATGGCAAACAAATAAATTTGATCAATTATAAATTAAGTCATTAACACAACAAAATCTGGTGGAAGTGGTCTGAATACAGCGTCATCTAACGGCAATGTTTATCTAACCAATCTTTTTTAGAAGTCTTGCATTACACTGTACATACACTGTTCAAAAGTTTGGGATCACTTAGAAATGTCCTAGTTTTTCAAAGAAAAGCACAATTTGTGTCCAATAAAAAACATCAAATTGATCAGAAATAGAGTGTAGATATTGTTAATGTTGTAAATGACTATTGTAGCTGGAAAGGTTTCAATGGAACATCTAAAGTTGGGTCCGGAAATATTTGGACACTAACACAATGTTCATGATTTTGGCTCTGTACACCACCACAATGGATTTGAAATGAAACAACTGAGATGCAGACTGAAGTGCAGACTTTCTAGAATCCTTTGCAGGCAATGACTGCTTGAAGTCTGGAACGCATGGCCATTACCAAACACTGCGTTTCCTCCTTTGTGATGCTTTGCCAGGCCTTTACACACTATGTTTTCGGTCATTGACCATCTGTACAGTGAAGTGCCGTCCAATGAACTTTGCTGAATTTGGCTGAATCTGAGCTGACAATATATCCCTATACACTTCAGAATTCATCCGGCTGCTTCTGTCTTCTGTCACATCATCAATAAACGCTAGTGACCCAGTGCCATTGGAAGCCATGCATGCCCATCCCATCACACTGCCTCCACCGTGTTTGTGCATGCCATTAGATAGCCACATATTAAGTGGCTATCTAATGGCATGCACAAGTCATATACTTTAGTGGCTGAACACACCAAAATACATTTTTTAAAACATCCTCACTATAAACGACATGACCATCTCATGTCTTTGAGTTCTACAAAGTCATGTCAATGAAAAAAAACCTGTACATTTCCATTAGTAGCATCATAAATGTGTATCACTTGAACTGTGTTTATATCCTGCTTTGCCCTTTACTCAGAGCTCATTTCTAAGTCTTTACACTCCAAGTGATGATGCATAGGCGTACCTCCAAAATTCCACGGAGTCTGGTTCTCAGGGCTGGTACAGTGTTGATTAAACTTTCCGTAAAATCCATATTTGAGTTGCCTGTGTGTAGATAACCAAGAAATGACATGCCTACTCCATTTCGTCATTGACCTGAACAATATTGGCTACATACCACAAGTAGCTAATCTGTCTTCTTCAAATGCACAAAAAGTGATGTTCGCAGAAAATTTGAATCTTTGAAAGGCCCACCAAAAACATTTTAATCTTTAGAATTTTATGTGGAGATAGTTCAGAACATATTTTGTGGTGAGTCCGAACATTAAAGTGTATATGACTTGTGCAACCAAAAAGATCTCCAAATAAATCCCAGAAATGGAACTTTGACCAAAACAACTGATGATGCTTCAACACTTAGGGCTGGTTAGATTAAGCTTAGTGTAAGACTAAAATATCAAGCTCGATTAAATTTTTTTTCCTAAACTAGGCTTAATATGCATCTGTGAAACCGGACACAAATGTAATTGGAAAATTAGGTCAAACATGATAAAACTGAAATATCTCTTTCACTAGATAGTCGGAGAGAGGAGCTATGTACATCATTTTTAAGTAACAACAGCGTGCAGGTCACTGTAACATGTAAAAAATGTACACAGGTTCTTCCTTATTTATAGATGCACAGAACAATATTACTTGTATACAAAAAAATATTATTATTAAAGACTACAAGATAAAGTGCAACTGCTGCAAAAGGTCTAGATAGTCATAGATCAGGTCTATTATTTTATAACTCAAAGTGTATCTATTTGTAAATGTACATGAAACAGTGAGATAGACAAACACCTGAAAGAAACAAACAAAACACAATAAGAAATCAAACCTGGAAACAATGTGTGGTTTAAATGAACATACATTCAATTTGTTTAAAATCACCATCACAACCAAATAAATCCTATCCAATTAAGTCTGTAGCCTAACCCCCAGGAGCAGGGCTAAGCTCTAAACTACCAGCCTATTACATTACATAAATGGGGAAAAAAAGCTGTATATCAAAAGATAGGCCTATCACAGCTTGGTTTGAGATTACTTTACATTCACTGAGAACCATCAAGATTGAACTGGAGATACATTTTTGTGACCTTTATTAATGTTGTTTTTAAGACCTGCCATCCAATGACAAATTAAATCTAAAAAAGCGGTTTAAAATTGTATGCCTATAGGCGTCTTCTTAGCAGCCGGCTACTATAACCTCTTCTAATCAATGTATCCTTCAATGTATCTCAGTTCAACTCCTTAAAAATCAATTAATGTATGCTAATAATTGTCCACTTCTTGTTGTAACAACAAAATAGCAGAACACCCAATAGTTTCCACAGGTGTTATTTGTGGGCATGCTTGTTTGTTTTTTGAAATGCGTATGCTTGTGTGTGTATATACAGTGGATAAAAAAGTCTACACACCCCTGTTAAAATGCCAGGTTTTTGTGATGTAAAAGAATGAGACAAAGATAAATCATGTCAGAACTTTTTTTCACTTTTAATGTGACCTATAATGTGAACAATTCAATTGAAAAACAAACTGAAATCTTCGAGGGGGGAAAAATGAAAAATAAAAACCTTACAATAACCTGGTTGCATAAGTATGCATACCCTCTTATAACTGGGGATGTGGCTGTGTTCAGAATTAACCAATCACATTCAAACTCATGTTAAATAGAAGTCATTACACACCTGCCATCATTTAAAGTGACTCTGACTAATCACAAATAAAGTTTAGCTGTTCTAGTAGGATTTTCCTGACATTTTCTTATTTGCATCTCAGAGCAAAAGCCATGGTCCGCAGAGAGCTTCCAAAGCATCAGAGGGATCTCATTGTTGAAAGATATCAGTCAGGAGAAGGGTACAAAAGAATTTCCAAAGCATTAGATATACCATGGAACACAGTGAAGACAGTCATCATCAAGTGGAGAAGATATGGCACTGTGTGCTACATGTGACAACAATCTCCCGTATACATCCAAGCCCAGCTGAAGTTTGCAAAAACAAACATCAAGTCTCCCAAAAGCACGTGGGAAAATGTGTTATGGTCTGATGAAACCAAGGTTGAACTTTTTGCACCAAACATAATTCCAAAAGGTATGATTGGTGCAAAAACAACACTGCACATCACCCAAAGAACACCATACCCACAGTGAAGCATGGTGGTGGCAGCATCATGCTTTGGGGCAGTTTTTCTTCAGCTGGAACCGGGGCCTTAGTCAGGGTGGAGGGAATTATGAACAATTCCAAATACCAGGCAATTTTGGCACAAAACCTTCAGGCATCCGTTAGAAAGTTGAAGATGAAGAGGAAATTCACCTTTCAGCACGACAACGACCCAAAGCACACATCCAAATCCACAAAAGCATGGCTTCACCAGAAGAAGATTAACGTTTTGGAATGGCCCAGCCAGAGCCCAGACCTGGATCCAATTGAACATCTGTGGGGTGATCTGAAGAGGACTATGCACAGGAGATGTTCTCACAATCTGACAGATTTGGAGCGCTTTTGGAAAGAAAGAGTGGGCAAATATTGCCACGTCAAGATGTGCCATGCTAATACCACGTCAAGATGTGCCATGCTCCTACCCAAAAAGGCGGAGTGCTGTAATAAAATCAAAAGGTGCTTCAACAAAGTTTTAGTTTAAGGGTGTGCACACTTATGCAACCACGTTATTGTGAGTTTTTTATTTTTCCCACTCAAAGATTTCAGTTTGTTTTTTCAATTGAATTGTTCACGTTATAGGTCACATTAAAGGTGGAAAAAGTTCTGACATGATTTATCTTTGTCTCATTCTTTTACATCACAAGAACCTGGCATTTTAACAGGGGTGTGTATACTTTTTATATCCACTGTAAATGTTGTGTGGTGGAAAATGTAGATGAGGGACAGGTGTAGGAACACAGACAGCACCCCAGAGAGGCGGACCTACGTTTCCAATTCTTTGTTGTGTTTATTTATGTTACTTACCTCAACATCATTAAGGATTTCAAAGAGCAAGAACTTTTCCAACTTTTAATATACAGCAACAGTTTTTTTAGCAAGTAGTTTTAATATTTACACAAATATTATTGTTGAAATAACAACATCCCATGGCCATTACAATAATTTAAAGGAAGGCAGTCGATGGCCACTAAGAGTTCTAAAGGGTATGGTTGCAACTTTACATTTGAGGTAAATCTAACTGTGATTCCTGTATGGATGGCTGGTTTTACTACACAAATGACTTTTACTTCATTACTTCATACTAGCTATACTACTAGCTGATTCCAATTGCATGTTGCCATTAGCAACCGCTTTTCTCAATTCAAAAAGGACCATTTGTAGATGTTAAGCAGTGACCAAACATATTGCAATCAGATTCATCAAACTGTATTGTGGGAATTGATAAAATAATTGCTTTCACAAATGTTTACTGTGTTAGGTCACAGTTTTCACTGTGTGCCAAGCATCGTGGTGTTCTCCCCCATAGTGTGTGAGTCCTTCAGATTTCTATTGCGTTCTAAGGATCTTTTTACAACATCTATTCCATTTGATCTACCAGTTGTAAGGAACAGTAAACAATGTGATGAACAGAAACTGTGGAGGGAAAACCCAGAGACATTGTTTGCTGATTATACTTTAATTTAAGACAAGAACAAAATATGTGATCTTCTTTTTGTATACAGTATACTACTGCGTTGTATTCTGAAGTCTTTACGCACTTACAGCAAATAAAGGAATAAAAAGAAAGAAATCACGAATGTACGGTGACAGCAAACAGCATGCACAGGCACTTTATTCATGTGAGCTGTGAAATTCACACAAACACACACACCACATCTTTTTTAATCATATTTCTATGCCAAAGCAGAGCATTCATCCCCTAGTAAAAAAAGTCCTCTATTCTGGCTTAGCATTGATAGAAAATATTCTCACTCAATTATGTTTTCCCCTGCGCATTCACCTCACATCCATGTCCTGCAGTGTCCATGGAAAACTCACAAACCAATAATGCCATTAAATGTGAGCCAGGGCTATAAATCATTGAGGAAGCTTGATGGGAGTAGGGAGAGCAGCCAGGGCACCTCACTCTGGGGCTCGCTGCACAACCCTCTGAACTCCCACAGTCCATTGCCCTAACCACTGCTCCTGTGTATTCCCAATCAAAACCCCTCTGTGGCAATGATCAAAGAGGGGTACTGGGGGAAAGAGAGTAAGGAGGAGGATAAAGAGGTACAGGGCAGGGGAGGGTTAGGTAATGTTGGCTTTAATGAGCAGATGTGGTGAGGTAAGAGCGCCTGGCAATTATATAGTGCCTTTGAAAACTATTTAGACTATTTCTTTTTCTCAGAAATGTATAATAGATCAAATAAAATATTTTGTAATCAACCTACACACGATACACTATAATGAGGAAGCAAAAACACAATTTTCAGAAAAACTTAAATATCTCATATATATAAATATTCAGACCATTTATTCAGCACTTTGTAGATGAGCCTATGGCTGCGATTACAACATTGAGTCTTCAAGGATAGAGCTCTACTAGCTTTGCACATCTGGAGTACAACTGGGCAGTTTTCACGCCTGTAATTCCCAGCTGGTTAGAGACCTGGTAGTCGTACTCAAGATTTGTCTTTAGGGTGAAGGTTCCATCTGCAAGCCGCAAAACTATCCTTATCTGGGCTACTTGATCTCCAGAAGGCCCTCCCACTGCCCATCACCTGGTTGTGCAGCTGATCTGGATTCTTCCTGAAGACTAGACGCACCCCATCTGTATTTATTCGACCCGCTGTTCACCTTGAACAATGCAAAAATAATGTGGCCCCAAAAAGGTAATGTACTCTTCACCCGGCACTGACAGAAGAGGACTGGCCAGCATTCAGAGTCCCTCTGCTGTCTAGGTTTCTTCCTAGGTTCTGACCCTAACATACATATTTTTTAGAGTACTGTAGAACAGCAACAAGCGAGCAGACATTATCTGTAAATCACCTATATGAGCAGTATTTAATTTTTTTATACATGCACACCTACACCCCCCCCCCCACACACACACACACACACATCTCCCTCACACAGACACACACCTGCAATCAAACCAAAAACTATAATGGATAGCGCCGACCACAGCACCACGATCCACAATCGGCACCAGGCCCTCCAACCCAGGGCAAATATATTAGGCTGTGATGGTGTGCCAGACTCAAGCGGGAACTTAAGTCTGCATAAATAAGTCTATGCCTTAGTTCCCTCGGCCATCACAGGCCTGAAGGGCAGTGTTCCTCCTCATTAATATATTTCATTATGTTCATCGTCTTTTTCTTCATTGTCTTCTTTATTCATCACACTATATGTTTGTGTGCATACCTATGTACATAATATACACTACAGTTAAGGTTTGGGGTCACTTAGAAATGTCCTTGTTTTTGAAAGAAAAGCACATTTTTGTCCATTAATATTACATCAAATAGATCAGAAATAGTGTAGACATAGTGTTAATGTTGTATATGACTATTGTAGCTGGAAACGCTGATTTTCAATTGAATATCTACATAGGCATACGGAGGCCCATGACAAATCAATAAGTGCAAACCATGACCAGTTGCAAATTGTAGTTGTGTAGCGCTTGCCTTGTGCAATCATCAAAGTTAACAACATTTTGGTGAACCCCTTACCTACATATTAAAACCCTTCTGATTGATAAGACTGCAAGGCAAAGAATCATAGCAATTAGGAAAAAAAGTCCAGATTTAATTTGTGCACTGTGCGAATAGTTTCTTAATTACCCCAAGACCAGGATAACTATAGGGACCATATTACTGAAAACTTCAAACCTTTAAATGTGTTCTTCTCTAGGTAGTGCAGTAATGAGGGATCAGTGGCTTACATCATGACGCATCATGACAGATCCATGGACAAAAAATTACATCATGACAGATCCATGGACCAAAAATTACATCATGACAGATCCATGGACAAAAAATTACATCATGACAGACCCATGGACAAAAAATTACATCATGGCAGACCCATGGACAAAAAACTACATTATGACAGACCCATGGACTAAAAAGTTAAAATTCCATGCAATGTTATTTCTTGGCTACTGAGTAAATTATGGGTTTGGAGAAACTTGAAAATGATAACAATTCTGTACAACTTCGGGTGCAAGTGTACAATACACCAAATCCAACATTTCCTTTGGGCATCATTCCTTTCAGTTTGTCACCCAGAGAGTTGATTGAATTGCAAAAGATTGTTTGGTTTGACACGTCACACCTCACACCTCCAAACACAAATTAAATACACTGCTCAGATTAATGCAAAAACTGTGTTATGCTGTATTTAATGTAAATGTATTTTGTTGTTTATTTTCTCCTCTATTTACCCATCTTGGACATTTTGTGTTTTGACATGAAATCAAAATTGATTGAATTAAGAGTTTTGCCAGTGATTGAAACAAAAAAATCCATATTATCAAAGAGAAATATAAAATGTACATTTTTTAAAGTAATTATAAATACAAAACAGAAAATAAGTATTTATCTCTTTTAGCCAATATTTGGTAGAGACACATTTGTCATTTTGCCCTCTATATTCACAAGCTTTTCAAGACCTTAAAGAGATGCATCCCAATAGCATGATGCTGAAACCTCCATGCCTCATGGTAGGGATGGTGTTCTCAGAATGTGTGGTGTTAGGCTTGAACCAAACATCGCTTAGTGTTGAGGCCAAAAAGCAGTACTTTGGTCTTGTCTGAACATAGAATCTACTTCCACTTGGTCTCAGAGTCTCCCACATGCCTTCTGGCAAACATTTGATGTGAGGTTTATGAAACAATGGCTTCCTTTTTGCCAGGCTCCTATAAAGGCCACTTATGTAAAGCACCCAGGCTATCATTGCAGTATGCATAGTATCTCCCCCTCAGCCGTGGAAGACTTTACCTTTATGAGAGTTGCGTTAAGCCTCTTGGTGGCCTCCCTGACTAGTTCCCTTCTCGCCCAAATAATCCGTTTTTGAGGACGACCTGTTCTAGAGTGATTCACAGTTGTACCATATCTCTATTTCTTAATTACATACTTTACTGTGGCCCGAGGGATATTCAGTGCCTTGGAACTGTCGTTATATATCCTACCCCTGACTGATGCTTTTGAAGAACCTTATTCCAGATTTGCTTTGAATATTCCTTTGTCTTAATTCAGTTATTTTTGTTAGGAATTGTACTATCCAACGGCGAGGGCTCCTAATTAAATCCATTTAAAATATAATGTTGTAACAATATAACATGGAAAAGTCCAATGGGGGTGAGTACTTTTCAGAGCCACAGAAAATGCACTTGAATGCACTATATGTGACGCTACAGTATGTGAAGCATTGTTTGTTCCAAAAATTGAGAGATGTAGACTACATAATAAACACTGACATATGCTAAAACTCCCTAATCTGTCTCAAAATCCATTGTTTGGCTATTTGTACATGACGGATTGGGTTGACATCTGAAGTATTATTTTGACTGGACCTTGTGTTCATTTAACCATTTTAATCTTACATTTTGGCATGTTCATACATTGGGCCAACACTAAAAAAGTATTTAACTTTTACTATTAATCAACTAGCTTTGCAGCTGAATCTACTTACATTAACTGTTTTCTTTTAACTGACACTGAGGCATGCCAAGGCAAGCTCAGATGATTTGACCTGGATATGCTTCCATCATAATGGATTGAACCAATGCAAAGTGTGAATAAAATATTCAGGCCAACAAATTACAGCTTGGGTTGGCCTAATGAAACAAATATATATTCTGTATATGCATTTATCTCCTAAGGAAAAAGCAGCAGTCAGAGCATTTCAGTGTTTCTCATATAATTCTTCACACAGGACGGCTTTCTTTCACTTAACAGGCCGATTGGAAAATGTCGGACAAAGTTAGAATGTCCCCAGGTCTCTAGGCCAGTGGTTCCCAACCAGGGGTATTAGGACCCCTGAGGGTACCTGGCCTCTCCACCGGGGATACTTGAAAACACTCATGACATCACAGGCTTTCAAGTAAAATTAACATCACGGGGCCCTTCAGGGGTACTCAGAGAAGAGTAATATTCTGTAGGTTCAGGTACAGTAACTGAAAAAGGTTGGGAACCACTGGAAACAAGACTACACTGCTTGAAACAGCTCATGTGAATCATAAAATGCACCACTTTAATTTAAAATCAGGTAGATTAGTGTCAGGGAAATCACTAATGAGAAAGGCACAGAGACTGTAGATTCTCTTCACAAGTAAAGCTTTATTCAAGATTTGCAAACCTGGAGCAGTTAACAAGCACTCTCTGCAGAGTCAGGTCATAAGCTCTCCGTTGAAGGTTGAGCTCAGGCCTATAGACAGCTCCGGAAAAAATTAAGAGACCACTATTTCTTTCCTTTCCAAAAAAGTCAAAAAGGAAGGTTTTGAGTGAGGAACAGAAGGGTTAAAATTAAGAGACCACTGCAAATTGAACGCTTCTGTTCGTCACTCAAAACTTTCCTTTTAAACTTTTTTGGAAAGGAAAGAAAAAGGTGCAGTGGTCTCAATTTTTTCCAGAGCTGTACATTCAGTACAGCCCACTGTGTCCCCGTCTTCTGCATGATTAGTCTACATGTCTCACCAGCTTCTCTGCGAACTTCGGCTTAGACAGATAACAAGATGTTTACAGTCTTTGAGAAGTTTAGCCAAAACTATAGCTATCTGTTGTAGGCACATCCTGTACAAGTGAGCAGAGCCGAAACACACAATGGCCTTACTAAATTAATGGATTATACTTAGCATAAGCGATATGATTTAAATGTACTATGGAATAAGAAAATTTCTACCACATTAGTGAGTAACATTGTTCATTCTCAAGGTATCAGGTCAGCTGTCAGGTCTAAAGCTGTCCACAGATTGATAGCTACAGTATTGTAGCTACAATATAGAATATATTTCTATCATTTTTTAGTTCCAGCTACTATTTTTTAAGCAATTTATTTGGACTGTAAGTGCACCAGATGAGGGTGATTTCCCATTGACTCTTTAGCTTAGTTTTTGGTTGACAGAATGGCTTGTAGGCATCTCACTAAATGCAAAACTAAACACATCCACGTGTTTCAGGGAGTCTCCAGATAAGAATAAAGTTACATATGAGTTTGTAGCTTCTGTGACAAGACAACCGCCACTGATGACTCAGTAATCGCTTATATTGCCTGGCTTGCAAGATTCTGCTAAACACAGTAAAATAAAAAAGGTGCGGCTTGAACAATCACAACGGGATCAAGAGGCATAATGAAAGACCAAATTCGATCACCAAATTCGATCACCAAATTCGCTACCTGATGACAGGTTAAACCACATCATTTCAGATGTTCCTTCACTCACTCATTGTTCATAGCTAAGAAACGATCCTGAGAACTCAAATGTCAAATTAGATGTTTTTAGCCCTATCTTGTATTAAAAATATATGATAATAAATAATCCATAACTGTTGGCAAGTTTGCTCGTCCCGCCATAGGTGACACCAAGTCGTGAAATAAAATAAAGCCGATTAGCTATATAAAGCTAAATAATTTATTTAAGCTGGGGTGAGGTCGAACCCTGAGAAGAGAATAATTGGGATAGGTCTGCATTTAGCGGCCATAGCAGACTGCAGAATTATCCAATCACAAATAATGACATTAAATAATTGTATCATTATATGAGGTTGTATATTAAATAAAGCCTGATACAATGGTGACAACATTCAGCAGGAGATTTGGTGAAAATATTTCAAAGTGTATGAAACTGAGTCTATCGCCTCATGTTATGCACTGTTAAAATGTGTGTGTGCACGTGTTTGTGAATATTTGATTCCAGAAGAAACTTACTTCAGTTTTCTAATTTTGAGGGCTATTATAATTGGCTAGCAATGTCCTATCATGGGCATGTGCCATCCTGTAGCACAACACGTGCATGCCTAATGCCTAAGGACAGCCATTAGTCATGGTATGTTGGTCATATATCATCCTTACTGGCCTTATTGTTAAAATAAAGCATAGCTAATGTTATTTCTTCCACTGGTTCCATAAATTACAATGAGTGGTCCCGGGAATGAAAACTTGGCATTGCATAAATATCGGATAAATACTGTGAAGCCTCAATTGAATATTATTCAGAAAGCCTTTACTAAGCAGTGCTAATTTAACCATAAAGCACTGGTTTATGTCGTATTGAAATTTGACTTTGGAATTGGAATTTATGTCACACAGCTAAGCCATGTTTATGAAGCCATAATAAAGCACAACATACATAGATGCTTTGTAACACATTTATGTAATATTTATGTAATCTCAGTATCATTTGGAACAGGACCAACGTTTTTACAAGGTTTTCCCAAAGTTACAAAAATGGAAAAAAATCTTGGTGGACCTGTTGGGTCCTTGAGGGAAATTAGCTCAGCCTGAGAAAACACACAGGGTTCAACATCAAAGTCTAAAAGCTTTCGCTTTGCCGGAGAATGCCTAAAAATAACTCTGACAAATGTTGTCGTAAAAATCATTGAAAGGTCCATTCAAAGTGCAACTTAAGCACATTCCAAATCTTTGTTAAAATGTCTAAAGTGTACGTTTTTCAGCTAAAGGGCTCCAGTGCAGACTTAAGTGTATGTAAACCGCACGCACCACCCAGCTCTTAGATGGATCAATCCTGACTTGCACTGCTATTGGGTCTCCAATCAATTCTCTCTGATAATGAGACCCAGCATCCAAACAAGTGGCCTGACACTCACTAAAGGAGCATAGCCACACCAAGGTCACCCTTCTTATTATTGGCAGGGTACTGTACTGTAGATCTACCACACACTCAATACACTACTTTAAACAGAGTTCTGAAATGCCAAATCCCCTTGTCTTCGGCTCCCAGAGTGATGTCTCCAATACTGGCCTTCAGAAAGTCTCTATTGGCCATCAACATGACTGTGATGGGGAGGGCGATGAGCAAGACAGGATTGGTGGATCGAGAGAGTGGTGGTAGGGTGCAGGGGAATGGAGATGGGGCAGTAGATCATGGAGTAGCACGGCTGTTGTTCACAGGTCAGGGTCACAATGAGATGTATCACTCTTACAGATGCTTCTCCTGGAAATGCTTTGGCTACCTGCTGAAGACTGATCATCACTTGAAAGGATTCCTGCTTGGAATACAAAAGCTCACTCTGCAGTCAAAATTTTTCTGACCTTGCACAGTGTGATAAAAGAACACAAGATAAATAAGTGGTGATTTCTGACCGTCTCTTGTAGACATGTCTGTTCCTAGTTATCTAATTCAGAGTTCCCGCCAAAGCTGTGTTTTCTCTAGATTCACAATTTTCTGAGACTATTTGCTTGTTCTGCCTTTTTATTTTATTCTAATCTCCAAACGAGAGTAGTTTGTTTGGGTGGGATCCAAATATAACATAGAGGACAGAGGGTTCAGAGGTTTTAATTGAGTAGTTACACAAACTAATACAGTAGCAGCATAAACATTGTGGGCAAAATAATGCAGATAGCACTTCTCTTTCTTTGCAATAGTCACTAGATTAGAAACAAAATGACAACTATAAACAAACAAACCATTTGATTACATAATGGCTTATGCAACACAGTAGTCTCTGGATATTGGATGAAAACTATTTCAGCATCTGTTCTCAATATTTTAATTAGTTACCAAGCACTTTTGTTGCGTTGACAAAGTTCATTGAGGAACCAACTGTCTATTATATTATACTGTTCTGAGAATGTTGCAGTAATTGCTACTTGGATTCATTGGAATATGTAGACTATTTTATGTAAATCCATGGCGCTCGATTTCGTATGATATGTTACGTTCGGTTACATTACAATGTTCTATGAAAATGTATAATATATTACGAATTGGCTAAAACGTCACGTTACAAAGGCTATTAAAACATTTCATACGTTACGAACGCTGGACAAACGTATTGTATGTTACGAACGGTACGAAAATGTATGACATGTTACGAACGCTACTAAAACATTTCATACATTAGGAATTTGCACAAAACATCTTAACCATGTTTTGACCTGATGACTTTCAGCTCTGCAGACAGGCGTCCTAACCACTGCTCAATACAGGGATTACCGATGTGATGGATTGCACATGAGCATGACAGCAGATTCCATTGGTCCTACAATGTACCTTTTTTCATATTTTCCTTGTCAAATCATCTGTTAAACTGATTATCGAGTACCTTAAGCAGGGGTGGGCAATTCCATCTGGCCCTTGGTAGGTAATAAAATAGTTTGAGGGGAAGTAAATCATAACTCACCAGCCCATTCTTACACATCTGCATCTGTAATTTAAAAGACATTATAATCAACCTCCTGTGTAAAATGTTTGAATTACTCCCCTTTTCTGCCCCGCAAATAATTTATGATTATTACATTTCAAAATCTTGATGTGGCTCCCCAGCCAAAAGGTTTGCCCACCCCTGACCTAAAGGGAGGTCATTGGGTCAGAGAGACCATATTGCCTTAATATCTTTGGTTAAGGCTCTTTCGTGAGTAAATCATAAACAATAAAGCAGTTCCTTAGTAATGTTGATTATGTCCAATACAACGTTTTTTTTTTTGGGGGGGGGGTGTATTTTGAAACATTCTGCCTATACCAATTTCTGTTATTTGGAATAGCAAGATGAAAGCAAAGTATACAGTATCTTTATTGACAGGTTGATGGCATAACCAAGTGTCCTCATCAAATTTCCAAGTGCTACCAATGTTCATTGCAGCTTATACTGTGCCTCTGCTTCCCCCAGCATGAAAATAGACTTAAATCAGGTTATCCACATGGGGCTGCCCAAACAATAATAATGTAACGATTAAAAACATGCTCATCAAGCAAGTCTGCTTGTAGAAGAGTTAGGATTAAGCTCTTTTACGTAGCTTAATGTAGCCTATCAGTGTCTCACTAGGTACAGTTATTGCACTATCAATGAGGATCGTTTGGAGTTCAGCACTCATTTCCAGAAAGTTTGGAGTTCAGCACTCATTTCCACTCGTTTAACCAGAAGGATTGCTGGTGGCTATTTTGGTATGAATAAGCGTATGCTTTATACCATGCAGCTGGCAAGCTTTGTTTCAACAATACCACTTCACCTAACAGCTGTCATATACTGATAAATCTATCTGCATTTAATTATTATACTTTGGTTTTAGGAGAAAGTAATTTCATTTCCAATGCCAAATGTGGATCATAGTAAGTAATATGCGCTACACTTTTGGTGGATGGTTTTGGTACTATAGACAGACTTAGCAATATGATATCATAATGCACAGTTGCTTATGGATATAAAAAACAATAACATTAAAACCTACTGAGACTGCAGCTGTTGCCCTCTATCTGATCAGTGCTGCTTGAAGAAGCATGTAGGATCAGCTCATTTTGATGTCTGCAGCGCATGATAAATTCCTGCAGGAGTCAATGCATATCACTGCATATGATGATTTCATGTTTCTACACCTGGTGATTTCTGATTTGACATTTATTTGCTCCTGAAGTTATCACAGATCAATGCACATAGCTGACAAATTTATCCGCAAATTTTATATGGCTAATGTAGCTTTCTTAGCATTGCATTATTTAGTCATTACAGTATAATCATCACTCAGTGTTAATAAAACATATAGATATTGCAGTAAGAGTGAACTCCAATAGAAAACTCCGCTTGGTGAAGAGAATTATCATTCACTTAGATGGGGTGGTGAAAAGGGGTATGCTAATAACATGACTATGTAAAGGCCTCCCATATTAAGTGGATTCCAGAGTTCTCCCAGTGTGTTCTCTCATATTCAAGGTCACTGTTCACTGATGATGATTTTACACATCTAAAACTTTTCTTTTGAATAGTTAGAAGTGTATACTTTACTATGTGCATTGTAACAGATCCTCAGTGGGAAATCATGGTCATGAAATTTGCAGAAGGGAATATGTGGACTATTCACGCTAATATAGACGTTCACCCCAGACTTTCTGATTTTATGATTTTGAACACGGATCTAACATCAGTTTTGACAATACCCAAATTTCTGTTATTTGTATTTTCCTGACTTTGAAGGGAAGGCAGAAAATACAGTTAATTTTGTTGGGAAAAACATCTAAGAAACCATGTAGGTTGCATCAAGTGTCAAACGAGCACGCAAGCAGTACACTGCCAACATGAAGTCATTATGGTTTATTGTTTACTTTGCATTAAAGTGTGCACCTATGAAAAAAAATGTTTATGCATGTAAAATCTCTATCATTACGGTATTGCATTGTATTATTCAAAAGTACAGATCTGCTGATAACAGCAAGCTGACTGTTTATTCTCTGTTCTGCTCCATTTTCTAAAGAAAAAAACAAACCCTGTTATCCCATTACAGATTCAATCTGCAAACCAACACATGCTGTGACCTTATGAATCACACCATTTGCATATTTTACAGTTTTCCATTCAAAGAGACATATTGTATTGTTTGAAAGAAAATATGATGGGGTCGAGCAGTTATGGCACCCTGGTATGGCAAGCAATCTCTTCTTTATACTATGCTACCTATACTTCTTCAGCTGCTAGGGAAGACTTCACACCAACATTAAGTGTCTCAGGTGGATGCTCTTTCTTGTGAAAAGTGATGGGATTCTTTTTTCTCCCCCTGAAGCATGCTACTGATTCCCTGATGTGGATTGTGTAACATGTCTGGAATAAATTGCGGTGACAGTGTGATCATGCTCATGCAGTCTCACATCAATCGTAATCAAGATATACTAGGGTAAATACACAAAAAATGCAACTTCACTCATCTCTCTGTGAGTTTGAGCATATACAGCACTTTCACTCATCGTATATGTGTGTGTATGTGTGTGTGCGTGCATGCCTGCGTGTATGTGCATATGTTCTAGCTTCATACAACTCAAGGGGACATGACTCATCCCATTTGCAGCCACTTTCTCAATGACGGAGACTTCCACACCACATATCCCCAACCATTGAGCCACTGATGCTCATTTAATCTAATTAATTACTTAGCCAACAACAAAGGGCTGGGGCAGGCAGAGGAGATCTAAACTAATCACATTAGAGCAGGGGGAAGATTGGTCCTTGTGATCGAGTGGCTTGACCTAGCTGGACAGCCCTTACGGCCCTTACATTTAGGCCTGCTGCTAGTTGTTTATGAGATTGAGCTGTCATCCGGCAATCACTCACATTTAAGACCCCTTGGTCTCTATCTTATCTATTGCAGACCCTCACTGTGAAGGGGAAAAGAGTGTGAGGAATTGTCAGTTGGTGTGACGTTGGGTAGGTGTGCTGAGCACAAGATGGCCCCTGGTTCAGCTGAGGCATAGGAAAAACACCAATGGAAGTTGAACCCCTGCTGACACTTCGGTCTGTCCCCATACTTTTTTGCCAGTCATTCCCATTTTATATTTTATCAGACACTCTTATTTAGAATATCTTATATCCATTTTCATATTAATGCAGATAAATTGTGGTGTGTGGTGCTCCTCCTCCAAGCATCCAGACAGATATTATAGGCAGGCCCGCCGATAGGGGGGGACAAACGGGTCTGTTGTCCCGGTCCCAGGGTAGGGGGGGGGCCCAGAACTGACAATAGGTTGACATTAAAGGGCCCATCTAAGATTATCTCGTCCCAGGCCCAGGCAAGACTGTCAGCTGGCCTGATTATAGGTATTAGTCATAAATAAAATAGATATGTTTAAAGTTTTGGGACATAGAAGTATGTTTACCAGGAGTATGTTTGCTGGGATATACATCACTCTAAATAAACTATAGTCAGTCACTGAGATTCTATATATATATATTTTTATATATAATTTTTTATATACAGTGAATTTCGAAAGTATTCACACCCCTTCACTTTTTCCACATGTTGTTACGTTACAACCATATTCTAAAATTGATTAAATACATTTTTAGTCCTCATAAATATTTCTGCATTAGCCATAATGACAAATGAAAAACAGGTTTAAAGAAATGTTTGCAAATTATAAAATAAAAGACTGAAATATTACATTTATAGTATTCAGACACTTTGCTTTGACAATTATAATTGAGCTCAGGTGAATCCTGTTTCCATTAACCATCGTTGAGATGTTTCTATAACTTGACTTGAATTCACCTTTGGTCAGTTCAACTGATTGGACATCTGGAAATGCAAAAATGTAACAAAACATTTCTGCAGCATTAAAGGTCCCTAAGAACACAGTAGCTTCAATTATTCTTAAATGGAAGAAGTTTAGAACCACAAACACTCTTCCTAGAGCTGGCCGCCAGGCAAAACTGAGCTGACCTGATTGGTGGAAATGGGCCTTGGTCAGGGAGGTGACCCAGAACCCAATGGTCACTCTGACACAGCTCCAACGTTCCTGATTGGAGAAAACCTTCCAGATGGACAACCATCTCTGCAGCACTCAAACAATCGGGCCTAAATAGTAGAGTGGCCAATCAGGAGCTCCTCAGTAAAAGGCACGTGACAGCCCACTTGGAGTTAGCCAAAAGGCACCTAAAGGACTCTCTGAGAAACAAGATTTTCTGCTCTGATGAAACCAAGATTGAACTCTTGACGTTTTGGCCTGAATTCCAAACGTCAAGTCTGGGGGAAACCAGGCAGCGCTCATCGCCTGGCCAATACCATCCCTACAGTGAAGCATTGGGGTTGCAGCATAACGCTGGGAGGATGTTTTTCAGCAGCAGGGACTAGGAGACTAAGCAGGATAAAGGGAAAGATGAACAGAGCAAAATACAGAAAGATTCTTGATGAAAACCTGCTCCAGAGCTCTCAGGGCCCCAGACAGGGGCAAACGTTCACGTTCCAGCAGGATAATGACCCTAAGTGCACAGCCAAGACAATACAGGAGTGGCTTCCGGACAAATCTGTGAATGTCCTTTCCATTCTCCCCCACCTCTGAACGCACCTATTTTGTAACACCCATAGTACTATCCAGAACGCACTTCTGTCTTGTATAGCACAACTGTTTTGCATTGCACATTCACCCTGACTTTTTCATTCAGTTTGATTATGTTGTTTATCAGGCATTATTGTTTTCTTGTGTTCCATGTTGGGAATGATATTCTTGAAAGCTGGAAACATAACCTTTTTGAATTAAAGTGAAACTATTGAGTTCTGCATCTGGAGCCTAGTCTGTCTACCACAAATCATTACAATCAAGCACAAACTACAATGCAAGATTGTAAATGGTGTGACTAAGACCCCCCTAGAAACAATGGTGTTATTTTTGCATAGACTAATTTGGAATTAATCTAGTCTTAAATCTGTTTGGCAGACAATGTCACTTAGCTTATATTTTTATTTTTATGACTGCAAGATGTGTTCTTCAAATGCAATTGGTCAGGGAGAGAGCATTGCAATTAGAAGAGTTAATGTATGCTATAGAAGCTACAATGTATAAGGCACTTCAACAGCAAAATGCTAATTTGTTGCACTTAACCCTACCCTTCGCAATTCAGAACATTGCCTGCATTGAAAACATACAGTACCAGTCAATAGTTTGGACACACCTACTCGTTCAAGGCCATTGCTTTGCAGTAAATTGACAATGTCTGAGGCTAGTAACTCTAATGAACCGATCCTCTGCAGCAGAGGTAACTTTGGGTCTTCTTTTCCTGTGGCGGTCCTCATGAGAGCCAGTTTCATCATAGCGCTTGATGGTTTTTGCGACTGCACTTGAAGAAACCTTCAAAGTTCTTGATATGAAATGCATTTTGATCTGTTTAACAACTTGGTTACTACTTGATTCCCTATGTGTTATTTCATAGTTGAGACGTCTTCACTATTATTCTACAATGTGGAAAATAGTAAAAATATAGAAATACAGGTGTGTCCACACTTATAACTGGTACTGTATATGTTCTCAGAAAATGATTAATCTCTCAGTGTCAAGGTGGAAAAACAGGTAATTAACTCTTCTAAGTGTTGGTTGAGCATAACACTGAAAGTGTTTTATCAGGTCTTGAGATGTCAAACTCATCAACTGTCATCCTGATACATATTCCAGGCTTTCCTTACATGACTACAGTATGTTGCTGATAGAGTTACAAGAGTCCCACAGCTCAAATCACTTCCACCTGCCTCTTGTGATTTAACAAATGTTTCCACTGACAAGATTGAGTATGCATCAGACAAAGAAAAAAACATATTATTTTGCATGGCTTAAGTTAGCTAGCAATCTCACTCATTCTCACAATTTTCAAACTGTTTCAGCATGGAAAACCAAAGTAGATTAATTAATTGATAGAAAAAAAAAATTAATTGTTGCCTCACTTTTCGTTTAGCACTTTTAAACTTCCACAACACAGATCTACACTTCTTTAGCGATGAGGAAGTAAGGACATTGTGGAGTCCATTGAGTCAGGTCAGTCTACATTAAAGTGTCATTCACCTTTGCAAGGTATTTTTTTTAAACATTCTGCATCCATGGAAAAGTACCCAGAGGGTGGGCCCATGTATTCAGTCATCAAGAAAAACAAGGTTAGAGAGGCTATGTGAGGACAGACACTGGCTGCATTATTGAATGGAATTCATTCTATTCTGCCTTTTTCTGGTGTCACTCCAATTTCTCAGGAAATGACCATACAATATTGATGAGGAGTGAACAGAAAAAAAACATTGAAAAATGAGCAGTATCATTAACTATGTTATTAACATCTAGTCAACAAATGTCCCGAATGACAAGCCACTTGATAGATTGTGTGGATATTTTGTGTCCACAAAACAGTGCAATTCACTCAAATTATGAATAGTATATTGTCCAGTGAAATTCTATTTGTAAAATAACCTTGAACATATAGATATCTATTTGCAAAATGGTTGTATTAGACAGAATAAACATCACAAATATTATTACAGTGACAATTATCCGCTCTCAAAGTAGCAAATGATTGAATACAGAAAATAAAAACACAAGATAACAACAAAAAAAGATGGCTTTGTTTTAATTTTTCCTTTGTCCTTTCTAGGTAGATGGTGCAATATTGGATGTGCACAGGGTTTTTCACTTTAGTAAGATAATTGCTTGTTCAATGGTAATTACATCACTTAACATGTTTTAAAGAGACATCACCCTACTGTGTGCCAGGCTTAATTAAAAGCCTCTGCCTCAGCCAAGGCAAATCCTAATCAATTACCCGTCAATAAAATGCTTTGATTAATTTGGGATGCAGCATGCTGAGCCGGCAGGTTGGCTCTGCATTCTGCTTCATTCCTTCTTTTCTTTTTTAATTGTTTTCTGACGATTGATACCTTGTCAATTTGTACCAGGAATCAACCATTGCCATTACGATTTGCCAGTCAACATCATTAATTTGTCTGATGATTAATGTGGGGAAAGTCAGGTTACATAACTCTTCTCAGATGTATCAATATTTCTTATTTATTCTTTGAATTAAATAATATAGTAAATAAAAGCAAAAAATAAAGGCCAACATGGAAAGCCATCGACTCAGAAATGTAATTCCATCACAAAAATACAATGTCAATAGAATGGATGATACATGTTAGGTAACCATGATAAGTTAACATGCACTGGATACAGCACGTCCCAAAAACGACCAACAGCTGTCTGTGTGCCCTTTGAATTAATTTCATTCAAATTGAAGACATGAGTATATCACAGCAGATGTTTAAACTGTGCTCACTGCGAAAAGAATAGGTAGGGGGACAGGATAGGCCCTGATTAGTTTTCTCCTGGATGAGTTCCTAATGATTTTAATTCATCTCGTGATTGAGGCTGGTCATGACGTATTTGTATCTGAAAGTAAGTGTTGTGTTATAAACCTTAAGTGAACATCTTGAGATTTAATTCAAAATGTGGGATAATTCATTAAACACAGTAGATACGGTATTAGTCATACAGGCAATGATTTCTGTTATTAGATTAGATTGTTAGCCATTTACTAAGGACTTTTTCTTTACACAGTTTTTGTATCAACAGTAATGTTTTCAAAGATGCATTTCTTCATACACTTAAATCCAAGGCAGAAAATTGCATTAGACGAGTACAAGTATGACATATGATATGACTGAAAAATATACTGTAAGTTTACATGTACTGTCTCTGCAGATCAAAGACAATGCTCCAATCAAATACAATAATACGAGTAAACAATTTGCTACAGCAATGGGATAAGCAGGCAGAAGTTGCAAACCAATATTAATTTGAGTGTACCATATCTTTAATAGATAGTTTCTTCTATCTCTGTGTTATTAATATACAGTATTTTGGAGAAAGTTATAATCAGAAAAAGAAAAAAAAACACAAATGGAAATGTACAAATCAACTTGTCAAAATATTTGGAACTAAAGATCCTCTCATCCAAAGCCAAAATGACTGAGAATCCAACTTGGATGAGTAAGTAGCTGTCACTTCAGCAATGCTGAAAGGGGTTTATTTTCCCAAGGTGTCAGTGTCAAGGGAGCGTCAATGTTGAGAAGGCACAAAGAAAGAATAGAAAGAAATTAATAATATTTCAAGTCCTGTTTTAAAAAGTAGAATTTCGTCAGGCACAATTTATTGGATACATTAGTGATCAAATGTAAGAATTGCATAGCACAGTGATATGAGTGATGTGACCTTCTTGTACTAGCGCTTAGACACCTCACCACCAGCATGTAGCTGTTTTCATATGTAATTCATCATGAAGTGATCTGCAGATGACTGATCATGTAGTGGGCCTTGCCCTTGCCTGATGGCCAGGGGAGGTGGGGGCAAGACAAGCACAACAAGGATCCACTGATTAATACCACAACCCTATTGATACACCCACAAAGCCCTTGACTTGGAGCTAAAGTGAAAGCATTAGAGTTAGATTGAGGAATCAGTGTTTGGCCGATGGGGTTGTAACATATTATGTCATGTAAAGAACCATTTCTCGCTGTTACGGCAACAACAACTCGGTCGTGCTGCAGTTTTGTATGTGCATAGTATTCTGGCTGCATAAAAGCCTTTTTGAAACAATAATTTGGGATGCTGCTCAGCTCTCTCACTGCCGAAATGTGTGATTTTTCTTATCAATTTGTGTGAATTAAATTGAGTGGATTAATTACATTAGCACAATGCCAAATTTTCTAATAATATATTCCATTGTGTCAAGCCCATGGGACACAAACACTTTGTATTTATTTTAAGCAAAACTTCAAATCATGATGTACTTCAACCTCTGATTATTCTATTATTCATAATCATCAATTCTAATAGATAAAACATATCTTAACTACTTGAAACTTCACCAACTACCTTTATCACATTCAAAGTGATTAACTATACACATGAAAAAATAACGAATTGAGGATGAATGAAGACAAATTACTTCTCAATGTCAGGTAGACACAAAGAGTCTCTGTCCATGCAAGTTGTAAGACTATGCTTGCTATGCAGAAACTGTCTGTTGCTTATGAATACTTGAAAAAGCAGCAGTAATTGCATACTGCACAATTTTTCCTTGAGTATATAATCCCATTGATTTATTTTATAATGAAGTAAATGTTGTACTGTTAGATAGCGGAATGTCAGTGTTCCTCGCCTCATCTTTACCTCTATTTTTTTCTTCCTCAGATGGTTTTACTTGCAAAAAAACATGGAACCTGTATTCATTTATTTAAGGAAAACTGTGGTATCCTAAATTGCATCATAATTCAAGAACTACCACCTTTTGTCAGGCTCAGATGTGCAGTGGACCCTGAAATCGACACAGCAATGTGGGTAGCCAGCCTCAGTAATAAGTTATTTAAGTGCAAGAGTATGCAAATCCTCTATGCCTGAGTGATTTCCCACAGATCTACAGACTTGGCCGCAAACTTGCTTATTTCTCTGAGTCAAAGGTGGTTGTTAAAGCATGCGGCTGAAGGCTGTCTACAATGCACAACCAACTGCTTTGCTGAGTTTTTTTGTTCTTGTAAAAAGAAAGCAGCAATGAAAACTGTACAGTACATTGTTGCTGCTGATCCAAGGTTTACTCATTGAGTCTGCAAGAATAGGTTTGAATTATATTATTCAGCCATGTGATACATTCATTTACTAAAGCAAATCCACTAATTATGTTATGGTCAATTCAGCTTGTTTTACAATTAAAATAAAGATTCTCCCGCAAATTGTCTCTGCTTGCAAGTACTTTGGTCAGAGACCTTTGCATTGCACTTTATTTCAGCTCCTGATATTGAATCCTTAACTCAACAATTGGATATTTATTGTACATTCAGTCTATAGCACATCCGATTTAGCTAAACTAACCTACAGCTATTTGTTATATATAATAGAGAAAAAAAACAATATTATTTTAAATTTTATGGAAATGGTTTTCAACCACCATGTATGCGAAACAAACAGGTCACGTTGGTAAATCCCTTCATCTGCCACGCCTTCAGTGGGTAGACAGGGTCTTCGATGAGTTGTACTGGAAATTAATTCCCACATTCCCTAAGCATGAGTGTACAAATCAGTATTCCTACGCAAAGGGTGGGATTTATCAATATAAACATTTGCTTGAAAATGCTAGTACATCTACACACATCCACAACCAAGTGGTGGAATAAGGGAACTGCTGAAACGTAGACTACTATACATCAGAATAGGTTCAAAAGCTATTTATGAAGACCTGTTGGAGACCCCTATAAGATAGCAAATTTGATAAGAAAATTAACATTAAGTATTTTTTTTGTCTCTGATATGCACACGGTCCTTGTAATTACAGTTGTTTTCATGTGGTAATTGTTTACCACTCTCAAAAAACACAACAGATCATCTAAAAAGACATTTCTTCACAACTCCAAGTACATCTGACATTGACTGAGGACAAAAACATCTAGAAAGACATGTTTCACATTGAAATACATTATGTTCATACAAAGTACATGCATAACGTTTCATGCCACCCCCTTAAGCTCATGGATTAGCCATGTAATGACATCACTGGTGACCAATGTCACATTTGGATTTTGCCATGCCAAAAAACTATTCCTGCAGTAAAATGCAGAAGACAGAATTGATGTAATTAGTGTCGTGTGTGATGACAACATTAGTGTAATGTGTGCTAAATATTGACATTTAATTTATTTCTTTGTCATAGTATTTGTTACAATTGATTAGACAAAAAAACCTGCTGCAATAAAAGTTACTTTTTTGCATCAATGATTGTAGATATTATAAGACAGAAATTATTTTCTGTCATTCGTGATGGGTAGTGTACAGTTAGAGTTCTGCCTAATGTGAAAACAGGGAAATAAACAGTTTACCTTTAGCACTTTGTCATTTTGAAATATGTGTCTTACATTGTTTGGGCATGGACTAACTGATTTTTACAGTGACTGCTACAATGTTTTTCTGAATGCTTAAACACTTAACAGTGTTTCTTGAAGCACTATCTCTGAAACTATTATAACACCATTAATTATATAACACACTTTTTGCAAAACTGTAAACACAACTCACTGCTTTATGTTAGTTTCCACATTATCCCATTTCTGGACACCCTCCACAACCAGTGGCGTAGGTTTGTATTGCTTATTGGGGGGGTCAGGGTCAATGGATCCCAGGATTTTGGACATTGATCTGTCAGTAATATTGGGGGGTCATGACCCCCCCGTCCCCCCTAATTCTACACCCCTGTCCACAACAGACAAATCCCTAATGACCAGGGGCCAGAGCAGCCCAGGTACGTTAACATCTGAGATAATGTTAGTTTCCATTGGGCTGCTGTGGTCCGCAATTATTTCACAGGTCACCCCTTTTCACTGAAGGATTCTCCTTGGCATGGCGTTGGAAGGTGTATGATCGCCAGCCCCACCAACGCATCCACCTTCTACAGGCAATGGAGGAGGCTTGTGGAGACATCGATCAGGGGTCATGCCAGGCCTGGATATGGCATGGAAAAATATAGGCTATTTTTTTTAGGCGAAGTGGAAAACTGTCCCGTGGTCTTGATGAATCTAAATATTAAATTGTATTTTGGAATCTTGGACATTGTGTCCACCAGACTAAAGAGGAGAGGGACCATCCGGCTTCTTATCAGCACAGTTCAAAAGCCAGTGACGGTATGGTGGTGCATTAGGGCACATGGCATGGGTGACTTGCACATCTGTGAAGACACCATTAATACTGAACAATATATACTGTACAGGGTTTGGAGCAACAGATGCATCCATCCAGACAATGTCTTTTTCAGGGAAGGCTTTGCTTATTTCAGCAAGACAATGACAAACCACATTCTGCATGTATTACAATACCATGGCTCCGTAGTAAAAGAGTCTGGGTGCTAAACTGGCCTGCCTGCACTCCAGACCTGTCACCCACTGAAAACATTTGGCTCATTGTGAAACTAAAAAATACGACAAAGGAGACCCAAAACTGTTGAGCAGCTGAAATCCTATACCAAGCCAGAATGGGAATACATTTCACTTTCAAAACCACAGCAACTGGTCTCCACAGTTCCCAAACGCTTACAAAGTGTTGTTAAAAGAAGAGGTGATGCAACACAGTGGTAAACATGCCCATGTCCCAACGTTTTTGAAATGTGTTGCTGGCATCAAATTCAAAATGGGCATGTATTTTTCCAGAAACAATATAATTTCTCAGTTTCAGCATTTGATATGTTGTCTTTGTACTATTTTCGATTATAGGGATGAATGATTTGCACATCATTGCAATCTGTTTTTATTTGCATTTTGCACTGTCCCAACTTTTTAGAAACAGAGTTGTGGTGAAATATTACCACATATTTGTGTGAATAGTACCAAAGCATCTGAAAAAAAAATGTAGTTCTTAACAATGCAGACACTGTTAGGTTAAGTGTATGTATGTATGCATGCGTATATTCCAGTTTAGTCAGGGTGTTAGTATGCACTTGATAAGCAGTGTCCACATTGAAAGAGTGGAGAAAATGTGTCATGCCCTGCAAACCGCTCCAAACACTATTGTAAAGGCATATTGCTGCAGCACTACACCAACGCTTCATCAAAGCAATGTAACAAAGGTTATGCGGCTGCTACATTTGGGGTTTCTTTCTGATTGTCATGTCTAACCACCATCATGAGATTCTCAAAGTACTTTTTCCTTCACTTCACACAGAATGCCAACAACATTTTTTAAATCCATTTTGAATAACAACAGCAAGGTTCCTCACTTAATTTTAAAAATATTTTCCAGCACTCTGCCTTAATGCTCATGGTTGATGTTAAAAAGCAGTTTTTAGTGTCATGACACGTTGATGTCATATGTTGTGTGAAGGCGCTATAAAAAAGTGAAACACTTCCACAAATACTGTTGTCTGTCCCAATTTCACTATCAAGGGAAAATGAAGGCCTGGGATTATATAGACATTGCTGAGACATTGTTGCAAGATCACAATTTATAGCTCAATACATGTAGAAAGAAAGGCAAGCAGGCAGTAAAAGGACCTGATAATAGTAATGACTTATAAATGCAACTGAAACTTACTAATGGTAACCCTACCAGGTGCATGAGCACTCGTAACATTGCACTGCATCCTGAAGGTGCAGACAGCCTAGCATTTAGAACATTGGGCCAGTAACCAAAAGTTTGCTAAACCGAATTGCAGAGCCAGCAAGGTGAAATTCTGTTGTTCTATCCTTGTTAACCCTAAATGTCATTTTGGTCAGACCATGTGATCAGTTGTTGACTAAATAAGTAAATAAGTCTAATACTAGCAGTTGTTGCAGTTTGGAAAAACTGTTCTGTATTTGTCATTTTGCATTTTTTCTTATTTTTTACATAACATTGTTTAAATGTAAACATATTGCTATCTTTTCATAATATTTTCTTCATTTGTGGGGTGGGCTAAATTGCTTGAATAATGAGATGTATGGATCAGTGTGTTTTGTTGAAATGAAAAACTAAAAAGAAATGCAGTATGTTAGTACTTTCAGCTATCATAAGATTTATTCAAAATCCTTGTCTTCAAACATAAAATAAAGTAGTTAAGGTAAGTTTAATAATGACATGGCTGTCTGTGTAGGTGTCTTCGCTATCAACCTTGTCTGTAATAGAGTTTTACTTCTCAAAGATCTCAGGCCACACAAGTCTCAGCCATGCGTGAATGGACTCCAGTGGGTGCATTTTAATTGCCTCTCCCCTTCACGGTTCACACTGGCAGGGCTATGTGTGACACTTCTACCCTGGCTCTAACTGGAGAAAGAGATAAAACTATTAAAATGGAACCCAGCCCAGAAAAAGAATGACTTGAGAAGTCAACTAATGACAGGAGGAGTTTGTTACAAATGCAGTAGAGAAAGAGAAGAAATGTGCACACGGACTGACGCACATACAGTATAAGGCAATCAAAGTCTTTCAAAACTCACAGTTCCAAGTCACTTCTGTCACATTAAGATGTAACTTAAATGAATGTATTGTGCTGTGGCAAATCAACCAAACAAGCAAGGCTAGGTTTGTCAAAGCTAGAAGTCAATATGTCTATTGAGAAATGAACACAGCACCATTTCTATTGTTGCCAAAGCAAGTTTCTGAAGGTCATAAGTTGGACAGAAGACAAAGGATCAAGCAAAAGGCTTTGCATTTATTCCAAGGGAATAAACCACATAATATGTAAACTTTTTCAGGGGATATAAATTGTATATGAGTACAAGTACAAATAAATAGGTATTCAGGTGGCATAAGGCCATTAGGTTGACACATTTATCAAGCATTCAATAATGCTTTCACTTAGTCAACACTAGCATTTTGGGAATTTCATGATGCTTTCAAGAGTTAGGCTAGTAAAAATGATTATGAAGAAAATATCTTGATAAGTAAATGAAAAAATGGAAATTCCAGCATAACATAATGAACTGAGGTATGTTTATAATCCAGTCAAGGCATTATGATGGAACGATCTAAGAAAGACATTGTGACAGCCAATACCCCCAAGCTGCTGTCATCTTGCAAGATACACATCTGAAAAAAAGCTCATCAGGACAAATGGTTTTTATCTCAACATAATGCTCAGTCATTCAATCATTCTCTTTCCCTCCTGTTATTAATTAATATATAGAATACCTTATCTAGCGTGACATCACATTTTACCACCATGCCCCAATATTATCACTTGGCACTGCTGGAGGAAAAAACACAACAGGCACAGATTACTGCAAGATAGAAAAACTCCAATTAATCAAGAGTTGAGTGCGAGAGACTTTCCATTTAATCTTCAAAAAAGAATCTATTGCACCATGTCCAAGTTTAAGGGTTTAAGGGATTGCGATTAGGGCTTACCTCATCTGGACAGAGGACAGTTATTGAGTGCACTTTTGTCCTTGGGGTCGGTGATGGCTTATGTTCTTGTGGCGACAGTTGGAAAATTGTTCAGCTCTGTGTTACATCTCAGTACTCCATCTACTTTACTGAAATGTGATCCAACACCAACTTTGCTGTTAATGTCAGTCACAGACGGATGGACTAGCAACTATGAACATTTTTATATAAAATCATTGTTAGAAATAATTTATACTAGTTTCAGGTCAGCATATATAGGACGCAAGATATTAGAAATGCTAACATGGCAGTCGCCATCACCAATGACAAGTGATAACGTTTAATCACAAGGATGCTCATGTACAAAGTTATGCCTACTTTCATTTCATACTCCATTTCTGTCTAGAAATTGAGTCGAGAATTTGAATGTACAGTGCTATGCAAATGTCTTAGACTACCTCAGAATAGTATTTTATCCTATTCATCTGGGCAGTAGGTGTCTATTTTACTGTAAAAACATAGATAACACAACAATAAATACTAATAAACATTAATATAATGAAAAATTACAATAATTTTTTGTGTTGTCCAAAATATTTTGTGAGATGGCTAGAAGCAATGTCATACAGAAATGTCAATACAATGTGCTTAAAGTTGAAGAGTTGTTTAAAGTTGAAGACAGGAAGCACAGTGGTTCCCAAAACACTGTCTACAACTGATAAACATGAATTAAAAGTCATGAAGCCCTTAAGAGACCGAAGGAAATCCAGTGAAGTGGGTGCTCACCATCTTGCAGAGTCATCTGGCACCAAAGAACATGCTTTAACTATGAGAAGTCTTATAAGAAATTGCCATCTATGACAGATTGGCAAAAAAAAATCTCTCTCAGCACAGCAATTACCCCAAACATTTTGCAAATAGATATCAAACCTGCTCAGAGTGGAAAAGAGCAGATGGAACACTTAAAGTTTCAGATTGGGCACCTTAAAGGTTAGGTTTTTTGTTTTAATCAAATGTTGCCTACTCAATGAAAACAACACTGTACTTTACCTCTAAACAACTCTGTAAAACTCATGAACATCTAAATGCATTTTTGTTTGAATCTGATTGAGACTAAGTGGTTACTAGACTGCTATGGAGAATTATCATTTGTAATAGAATGCAGTGATGTTTTTGTTATGCAGTTGCACAAGCCAACGAGCTGTCTTTGGAGGAGATTTTATAAAAGGTAAAAGTAAAACCTCATCTCATGAAATGTATATGGTATGTACCATAATAGACAGAGGTTCCCCAATGTTGTGTTTCCACACTGATAGAACATTTATTTTTCACATATATAATCGTTATTTCACGAAGTTCTATCAAATCGCATTAGTGGGGGGAGGGCAATATAACCAGATGATGCTGCACTCGCTATCTTGACCCTGCTCTCCCTGAGTGATGGAGTTCTACGCACAGAGAGACAGTTCAACAATTACGTCTAATAATCTATGAACCTAGACAGATTATCGATATTCATCATTATTCCCCTTTAAACTTGGGAATAGCATTGAAGCCAAAAAGCTCTATTTTGGTCGTCACACCATATAATTTCTTTGTACTTGTCTCAGAGTCTACAACATGCCTTCTGGGAAATTCTAGCTGAAATTCTAGTATTTTTTTTTTCAACAATGGCTTTCATTTTTGTGAGGCACCCGGGCTATTGATGCAGCATGCACAGTGTCTCCCAGCTCACCTGTGGAAGACTGTACCTTAGAGTTGCCAAAAGCCCTTTTGGTGGCCTCCCTCACTAGTGCCTAACACATGACCCTACAAGTGTTTTTTTGTAGTTTTGATCCATTCACTATCATTCTACAATATAGATAATTGTAAAAATGGAGAAATACCATTGAATGTGTAGGTATGTCCAAATGTTTGACTGGAACAGTATATATTGGTCGCAAGGACCCCCTGCTGCAGCTCTGCCGACCCCCAGTTGATCCGGCTTGAATTCAAAAACAGTGCAACACAAGTGTTGCAATCAGTGCTGTTGGCAGTGGTGCTTGAATTAATGAATTGCTCTAGAGATTGCTACCTAGCTGTCTACTAATACTCAATTCATACTTTATACTATCAATTATGAAATAATAGACTTCTTCATAATAAAATAAACAGAAAAAACTAGCTACACGTTTACTGAATCAGTCTATGATCCCAGTTCGCTAACAAATTTCTCCCCTCATTGTTACAAACACGACAGAGTAGAGGACATCCACTCGGCTAACAGTTTGACATGTGGACATAGGCACACTGACAGAAAATGCCCAGACTATAATTTATGTACTTTTAACTGACTATATGTAAAGTATATTGGTAACACTTTCCGAAAAGGGTACATAAACTACTATTAATGAATACATTAGTTAACATGGACGAATGATGAACAAAGACATAAACAAAGGGTTAATAATGATAACCCTTACTTCATTAATGATTTACAAATGCATTAACATTGTGTACTGTCATTTGTTCATGTTGACACAGGATAAACTCATGTCGTTTTTTGCAGGAACACACAGTTTGTAATGTAATTGTCAATGTAGATACAGCACATCCATTCATGTAGCTAGTTGTTTGCATGAACAATAGGCTAGGTAATATAAACTATTCATAAGATAATCACATTTTGAATACATTATTAATAAGTTAGGCTAGATAATGATAGTTTTACGTCATTCATTATTAACTAATGGTGAGGTATCAGTTCTAAATGGTTTATAGCTACCAATGAGTCATTAGTTAGTGATGGTTAAGGTAGGATAATTCATCACTTTACTCAGGGAGACAGAAAAATTATTAACTAATGGTAATGTATCAGTTATTAATGGTTTAGAGCTACCAATAGGGTCATTAGATAATGACTGTTAATATAGGTTAATTCATCACTTTACTTAATGGAGCAAAATGCATTAAACTTCACGCTGATGTGGCAATTCTTCTGTTAAATAAGTAAGTGAAGTTAGCTAAAATGCTCGCTACCTAGATAAGCTCACAGTGTTGTTAGTAATTGCCCTATTGGCGTTAATGTGGCTAGCTATACAGACAGAGCAGACTATGGCTATAGTTACTGACTGTATCTATCCAGCAGACATTGTTCGCAAATTTTGCTACTACTACCAGCATCTAATAACGTCAGCTTGCCAGCAAGGACAATGTTAGCTGCCTAGAATAACCTCATACTGTTGATAATAATAGGCTATAAATAATTACCAGGCAAAAACAATTGGTCAATTTAGTTAACTAGCTAACTTTCTGTGGATAAAGTCAAGAGGCGAGCTGCTGTGTGTACATGCTGTTTACTAGCCCAGCATAGTAGTACTGTAATCGGAAAACATTACCAGGGCGAGTTTAGACTAATAGCTGGCTATTCTTACATTTCCAATGTATGCTACATCAGATAAATTTCAGCAGCTCGCCGCATGTAACCGTCTGTTCATGCTGTTTGTTTTGTTTACTAGCCCAGCTAGTAGTACTGTAATCAGAAAACATTACCAGGGCGAGTTTAGACTAGTAGCTGGCTATTCTCACGTTTGCTATGTATGCTAAATCAGATACATTGCGACAGCTAGCCGCCTGTAGCCATCTGTGCTGTATGCTTTGTTCACTAGCCCAGCTAGTAGTACAGTAATTGAAAATCAATACCAAGGCGAGGTTAGACTAGTAGCTGGCTATTCTCACGTTTGCTATGTATGCTAGGTCAGATTTAACTTAATTAATTATAGTATATAATTAAAATAAACGTATGTCAACTCACCTGGTTGATGAAGATTTTTTTTTAGATGAGCGTAATTGCTGAAGTGCACAAATAACGTGTGGGGCTTCAAGAGTGAACTGACCTCACGCCAGTGACAGCCGAGATTTCTGGGAAAATGAGGCAGAAATACTTCCTGTTTTGAAAGTTACGTTCTTCAGCTTTAAGGGGACACAAAATAATTACCTAATAATGAGGCATCAGTTAATAATGCTTTATTCCAGTTCAGTGGTTACCCAGCGGGCCAAAAGAGTATGAACTAATGTTTGGGTAATAGTTAGACTACTAGTGATAGCATTATCCTCCCTTCAAGAATGACAGGATTGTGTAAAAGTGAATAAAGACAATTTATTTGTGTTTGTACCTTCTAAAATTTTATTGAGTTTATCCCTCCCTCCTTTGCCCTCTACATGCATTAATGGTCTTTCTCAATTGTGTTTGTCGGCATTAGTAAAATAAATGTCTCAGGTTTTGATGCTGGGGTTTGACACTCAATGTACTGATGAGCTAGCAATAAATAAAGACTGAAATGCAAGTTTTACATGCCAATCCTCTGTGGGTGTATAAAAGAGACTAGGATTGAAAGAAAGGTAGATCTAAATTATCTGTTGAAATAAATCAGGAATTCATTTTTCAAGGCTTTGCTGCAGGCTCTTTTGCAGTGACTTTCCACCACTCAAATATTTATTCGTTGGTTATTAGCAGACATATGTATCCATGTGCTCTACAGTCACATGTGTGTGTAAGAAATCTTGAGGTGCCACTATTCAGGACTCTATTGGCTGATTTTATGCTGGCCCTGCAGAAGGCAGAGACGCAGGAGGCATGATTGAGCGTTTTTCCTCGGATCAATGCCCCTGGTCCGCGGAGCGCAGAGGACAGTGGATTTCAGAGCCCCCCCTCCTACTTTCACTCCGTTCCCTCCCTACCTCAGCCCACCTCTCCTCCCCCGGCCCCTCCGCTGTGAGGACCCACTACTATGGCTAAAGAGGAAGACAATGTCTGCATATGATTCATCCCTACTGCAAGTGTCTGGGCCAGCCTGGATTAGCAGACCCTTATTAGTCCCAACTTTTAGGGGCTTCCCTACTGAGCTGGACTCTTTATCCACGCACAACATACCACACACATACCTTTACAGACACAAGCTGTTTACACAGGCAAATCTGATCTTTAATAGTCAGCAAACAAAAATCAAGATCTTCTGATATCAAATATATACTACCTCCATTATGTACTGTACAGTTGTGCTCAAAAGTTTGCATACCCTTGGAGAATTGGTAATATATGTACCATTTATAAAGAAAACATGAGTGAGCAGGCCAAACACATGTCATTTATTTCTTATAGGATTCACACTCAACTGTAGGCCATAACAGAATGGCACAATCATAAAACAAAACTCTGACTCCTCCCAGTAGGCTCACAACCAATAATCATCATCATAATTATGTTCACGCATTTACAATGTAACATGTTTCAGTATTCCTACAGCTTTATGGTTGAATTTCCACTTTGATCGAAAAAGCCCAAATAAGATAACATTAACAACTGTTTAAAACATTTATAGAACATACATAATCATTATTGTAAGCTATGATTAACAAGTTAGCAAGCATAGATAATGTTAGTTAGCTAAACACAACACTTAAAGGGGCACTGTGAAGAATCTGAGACCAGTATAGTACTAGCTAGACCAGGGGGTTTAGGGTGGGAAGTACGGTACTCTTAGTGTCTAAAGTGAGTATAAGCAGGTTACAAGTCAATGCAAACTGACAGATGGACCGGCAAGAATGTTTAAATGGGGAAATATGTCAATCACTGATTAATTTTGTAGAAAAATATTATTTGAAACACTAACTTAAAACAGTAACTGCTTATGTCTACTGGTTATTTTTTGCTTGTATTTATGTTAGTAGTACAGTCTCACATATTGCCCCTTTAACAAAAAAACGCACACATACACAAGTAAGAATAGTAAACAATTTATTATTCAATCAGAAAATTACAAATAAACCATCAGAAAACTACAATATTCTTCAAGAAGCACTTTGCATCATTATACTACAACACGCAATGTTATGTTACAGTACATTCTCCACAGCCACAACTAAACATTCTCCTGTTCACAGTCAGGATGCTAACTACAGCTAACATTCTCCAGTTCAGCTGACAGCCAACTACAGGTGCTGGTCATATAATTAGAATATCATCAAAAAGTTGATTTATTTCAGTAATTCCATTCAAAAAGTGAAACTTGTATAATGTATACATTCATTCCACACAGACTGATATATTTCAAGTGTTTATTCCTTTTAATTTTGATGATTATAACTGACAACTAATGAAAACCCCAAGCACCTGTACATGCTGAAATATTTTACGATGGTTTCCCAGTCCTTTGTTGAATATGAATGCATTTAACTCTGGCTAGTTGATGCTCTTGTATTGTTGATGTGGTCACTGGTTGGACTAGTTGATCAGGACTGGTATATTCCCAAATGTAAGCCTTTGCTACTGCCATAGTTATCTAGTAATCTTTAGCTAACCGTAAATGTAGAACACCAATGACAATATTGCATGTGACGTCTGTAGGCAGGTGAAGGTTCTTGTTATATTGCGTTCAGATCTGCTTGGAAATTATGTTTTTCTAATTCGACGTGCACAATGCACGACAGTCAAGTGTACATTCCGGTCAATCTCTCACGCGAGTTGAATAAATGAAGGAATCCCTTTCAAGTAATCTAGGAAAATACAAAAAGTGTTTGTTTGCTCAGTAATAGTATGCCATGGGCAGGATAGGTTATAACAATGGGAAGATTTCTCCACAGATAGAAACACATCTTCAACACTAATTCAGGCCCTGCTTCAATGCAATGGGTTAATGCACACAACAGCATATTCTTTAGTCTGACGAGCACTGTGCAGGGGTTTATGCCAGACAGAAGTGACCCACCTGTCCAAATTCTACCAGTTTATTAAGACAACATTTCTACCGTATGACCTTTTGAATGGGTTTTGTGAAATGTGAAGCTTTAATTCTAAAACAATTAATGTTCATGATCCAGGCCAACTTACTATAAATCAATTTCTAGGCTAGATTATCTCAGACCAGATTAAACTAATTACTACCAATTACTGAAGGTAGCTAGGCAAATCATTTAATGCAATTGACCAAAATAACAGACATGACAGAAACATATTTCAGATGCTCGCAAAAAAGATAATTAAGGTATACACTTATTTGATAGTAGTGGCTAGCAGATACCAGAAATGATGCAGTTTTTATACAGTTACAGACCTGGCTGGCTGACTGACTGTCTGACTTGATAAAAAAAAGAAGACAATGTGTGGGAGGTTTATATACTGTAATGTCAAACTGCCTGTGGTTGATCTTTCTCTGTTGCTGAGGCCATTATATCATGACGTGAAATAATTATGTTTCATTTCTGGATCCCTCTGAAGTCCTAATAAGGGGACAGAACAGCAGGAGAAAAGAAAATAATTATAAAATGGAAACAGCTAAAAGGGACATTGCTTTCAGGTTTCAAAGAAAGGGAATTCAGAGCCTCCGTAGGAGTGAATGCTGTAATTGCTTCTTTCAAGGACCCCTTACTTCCTTCAGTATACAATAAAATGACCTTCTACCTTGTGCCTGCGAGATGTTGGTATTGGTGAACCACCCACAACCAGACCACATCACGTTGTTCCCTTCATATTGATTCTTTAAAGTGAATAATGTACTTATGTCGTTTTTGCATGTATAGTACCTTTCCAATATTTATTTTCAGGACATGAATCTTATTGTTAGCCAGCAGAGTGTCCATCACCACCAAAAAAAAAGAAAATGGGAAAAATAGGGTTAGTTTTCAATGGAATAAAACTTTCTGCATGGCAGATAAAGTGTGATCCTGAAACAATGTGTGTTCTCTTAAGGGACACCTCACATAAAACACATTTTGAGCATGCATAGCACTCAAATTGGAGTTAAAAACAAACTCCCCTCCAAAGACATTTGATTTCGAAGTAAGCTAAACGAAATCGAAGCATCCTTTCATTATAACAACGCACTGTTAGCATTAGCTAAATGCTGACCTTTTTTTGAACCATTGCCAGATAACCTTTAGGCCTATAATATGCTAAGACACATTATGACTATATCTCCCTGCTGCTTCATTTCATACCATTAGCTGCTTGTCTCTGGTGGCTAAGTGCAGCAAAGCAAAAAAGGAGATTCCTTTTCTTAAAGCTATGGTAAAACGAGGCAGTAACTGTAATTTCAGGCTAACTCTCAATACGATAAATCTGCAATATAAGGAAAATACCTATACATTGCAGTAGTTTCTAGAACATTGCTCTGCCCTTAGGAAATTTACTGTGGGAGCACTTGACACAATGTGACCATAGCTCATTGGCTCAGACAAGGTGCCTCTCAAGAAACACTCACCCAAAATCTGGAGAGGTAATGAATTGGAATGATACATTGCCTTTCTACCAAGTGAGGTACTCAAAGCAGGAAAACTCACCTCAACCAACACCAATGAGTAGGAATAACCTAACTGATGCCCAGCAACCAGTCTGTCACCAGACACTGCCTTTCTGCCCCAGATGTTTTTGGTCAGGCCTATGACATTTGCAAGCTTACATTAAAGTAATTGGGATCGTGTGAAACGAGCCGACAAATGCTTTGTTGTCATAGGGGACGCTTTGTTAATATTGCACTTGGTTGTATGACATATTACAATATTTTCAGAACAACAGATAACATAAGAAACATAAAAGTACAAATGTTGTGGCACAGGCTAGCTGTTAGAAAAGAAACACATTGCCCCCTTCGAAAGTCAAGGGGGCAAAGCTACGCTGGGTGAACTAAAGCTGAAATCAAGGCATTTACTTGCATGTTTTGTTAATGTAAGGGTTATAAAAACAAGCCATGTGGACTGTCTATTTGAGTTGTCAGGATCATTTTTATCCTATCAACATGTTTTGAGTTAGTAAAGGAACATCAGAATTGCAATGATAAGCTCTCTGAAACTATGGAGCAATAATGCCCAGATGAAATATAGGCTTACCATAATTAAAAACACAATTAATTTTTCATTTAGCAGCCTATGTTCTCTGTAGTAATTGTCATTGTGTCTTACCTTGAAATGTTGCACAAAATGTGCACTCAAAATAATTCCAGCATCCAAACAGCGCACAGTTCACCTGCATTTTGATGAATGAGACATATGCTCCTTAAATTTGAAAGTTTAATCGAATTCTGCAACTGAATATTAGAACCACTACACATGTTGCCTGAATGCAATCTTTCACCTGAGGTGGCAGCCCTCCTATTTGGTTGAGCAAACTAAAATATGCATGATCACAAAACTGGTAGTAAGACTCAGGGTAACTAATCAATTAACAGATCCTGACAACAGTTACATTTTTATGACTACCTGCCAGAGTGCCAACCACAGAGTCTGACAGTCTTCCAAAGATGTCTCTGAGTGACAAAGCAAACACCCAGTTGCCTGACAAAAGCAGAGCCAGTCAAGAATGTCACAATGTGACAGGGAGCGAAAGGACTCATTGAGTTCTCTACACAGATTGTCATTTAAGGTGATCCACACATTGTCGATTTGAAACCTGTCAGCCTGTGAAATAAGAGCAGGTCATAGTGCTGTGAATCAGCACAGTGTGTGTAAAGGAACCTGCTAACAGTTAATTATCAACCATTAATAGTACAATAGTACAAACAAATAATGCCATGGAGTTAACATGTCATGACGCAAAACTGATCAGGCGTGAACCAATACAGTTCCTATTATTACCTAAACAACTAAAATGAAACATTATTCTAAAGTTGGCTGATAATCAATTAAGCACTTAATTTTCCATTGAGCCTTGGCTCTCTGGTTTAAGAGGCAAGAAGGATACCAGTAATGCTATGTGAAGATACCACCAACAAACATGATCAGATGATTAAACAGCTGTAGAAGGACAATACTTACCTTAAAATCAAGGTGGACCAGTTGGAGAATCAGAGCAAACGAAAACATTGGAGAGGGTGGTGGTCGTTTAATAACTGCAAAACCATCTCAACTCCAGTAACCTCCATGAATCATTCCAGTTTGCTCCAAATACAGCACTGAAACAGCCCTAGACAAAATAACCAATGACCTCCTTCGTGCTGCTGACTCAGGCCTGCTCTCTATCTTCGTCCTCCCCAACCTTAGTGCAGCCTTTGATACAATTTCCCATCCAGTGCTCATGGAACATCTGGCTGGTGTTGGTGTCATGGGTGTTTCACTGTCCTGGTTTTTCTCTTACCTTCCTGACCATCAACAATTTGTCCAAGTAAAAAAATCACAAATCAGCATGTACGACTGTCACACAGGATGTATGATCATGAGACACCACAATGTCCCCTTTCACTACTATGCTGATGACATCCAGCTCTACAGTACCTCTCCACAAACCCACATCTCCCATCCCCCCAATTTCCCTTATCAACTGCCTTCAAGAGATCCAGAGCTGGATGAGCATGAACCTCCTCAAACTTAACTGCAAAAAGACAACCTGGACAATTCCCTCTCATTCAAATCGTACATACAAACCACCACCCGGACAGCAAATGTTCACCTCTGCAACATCTCCCAACTACAACCCTCACTTTCACAACCTGACACTGAAACTCATCCATGCCTTTGTCACTTCCCGCCTAGACTAGATTAGATTAGATTCAACTTCATTGTCATTGAACAAGTACAAGTATAGTACAACGAAATGCAGTTAGCATCTAACCAGAAGTGCAAATAGAAGACGGCAGAAAATGTACAAGTATGTACAAGTATTAAGTATGTGTATATTACAAGTGGAATGTATAGATGAGCAATGAGGCAAATGCAGTACAAATGGCAATACTAAAAACTGCAATTAAAGCAAATGGAGGAGGGCAGAAAATGTACAAGTATTAAGTATAGAGTATGTTACAAGTGAGATAATATTTGTGCTGGTGCAAATGGCAAATCTAAATGTCATTCTAGATGTGCAATCGAGGTAAATTGAAGGAGTAAGGTGGCAGGTGCAACCAGGTTGTAGAGATACAGTGAGGGAAAAAAGTATTTGATCCCCTGCTGATTTTGTACGTTTGCCCACTGACAAAGAAATTATCAGTCTATAATTTTAATGGTAGGTTTATTTGAACAGTGAGAGACAGACGTTTCTTGTAGTTGGCCACCAGGTTTGCACACATCTCAGGAGGGATTTTGTCCCACCTTAATGTGCTTCTTCTTGAGCCACTCCTTTGTTGCCTTGGCCGTGTGTTTTGGGTCACTGTCATGCTGGAATACCCATCCACGACCCATTGTCAATGCCCTGGCTGAGGGAAGGAAGTTCTCACCCAAGATTTGACGGTACATGGCCCCGTTCATTGTCCCTTTGATGCGGTGAAGTTGTCCTGTCCCCTTAGCAGAAAAACACCCCCAAAGCATAATGTTTCCACCTCCATGTTTGACGGTGGGGATGGTGTTCTTGGGGTCATAGTCAGCATTCCTCCTCATCCAAACACGGCGAGTTGAGTTAATGCCAAAGAGCTCAATTTTGGTTTCATCTGACCACAACATTTTCACCCAGTTCTCCTCTGAATCATTCAGATGTTTATTGGCAAACTTCAGACGAGCCTGTACATGTGCTTTCTTGAGCAGGGGGACCTTGCGGGCGCTGCAGGATTTCCGTCCTTCATGGCGTAGTTTGTTACCAATTGTTTTCTTGGTGACTATGGTCCCAGCTGCCTTGAGATCATTGAGAAGATCCTCCCGTGTAGTTCTGGGCTGATTCCTCACCGTTCTCATGATCATTGCAACTCCACGAGGTGAGATCTTGCATGGAGCCCCAGACCGAGGGAGATTTTTTTTTCTTTTGTGTTTCTTCCATTTGCAAATAATCGCACCAACTGATGTCACCTTCTCACCAAGCTGCTTGGCGATGGTCTTGTAGCCCATTCCAGCCTTGTATAGGTCTACAATCTTGTCCCTGACATCCTTGGACAGCTCTTTGGCCTTGGCTGTGGTAGAGTGTTTGAAATCTAATTGATTGATTGCTTCTGTGGACAGGTGTCTTTTATACAGGTAACAAGCTGACATTAGGAGCACTCACTTTAAGAGTGTGCTCCTAATCTCAGCTCGTTACCTGTATAAAAGACACCTGGGAGCCAGAAATCTTTCTGATTGAGAGGGGATCAAATATTTATTTCACTCATTAAAATGCAAATCAATTTATAACATTTTTGTTATAAATTGCGTTTTTCTGGATTGTTTTGTTGTTATTCTGTCTCTCACTGTTCAAATAAACCTACCTTTAAAATTATAGACTGATCATTTCTTTGTCAGTGAGCAAACATACAAAATCAGCAGGGGATCAAATATTTTTTTCCCTCACTGTAGCAGCAATGAGGTTCCCGAGGTAGACACATGTAACTGTAACAACTGAAAACATCCATTATCAGACTTTGCAAGGCAGTGTCAGACCAGTACAAAAGAAGTAGTGCAACAAGGTCCCTGAGAGGCAGGGGGGGTATGGTTAGTGATGGGTCGCAGGGTTCACAGAGTTCTCTGGGTCACAGAGAAGTTCAGCAGGGTTACATTAGGTGGAAAGAAACTATTCCTGAGCCTGCTGGTGCAGGAATGAAGAGACCTGTACCGCCTGCCTGATGGTAGGAGGACAAACAGTTTGTGGGTTGGATGTGAAGGGTCCCTGATCATCCTGTGCGCCCTGTGCAGACAGCGCTTGCGCTGGAGTTCTACGATGGCTGGAATCTGGGCACCAGTGATGTGCTGGGTAGTTTTCACTACCCGTTGCAGGGCCTTCCGGTTGGCTATGGAGCAACCGCTAAACCATACTGGCACAGTTAGTCAGACTGCTCTCGATTGTGCAGCGGCAGAATGATTGCGGTCTTGAAGCATGTTGGGATAACCACCCTGCCAGTGACATTTTCAGCCTGCCAGTGATGGGTTGAAAATGTCAGTAAAGACCTCGGCTAGCTGCCAAGGGTGGCTTGAGTGGCAGACAAACTCCTGTCTGTAGAAGTGAGTCTGACCCTTCTGGCCACACTTTGACTGTCCCCACTGATGGTTTTACATGTTTAATGAGGGGTAAATACTTGGGAAGTAAAAACAGTGAAAGATGGTCAAACTGTCCCATGGCTTTGTAAGTCTCTGGAATATTTGTGTACACATAGTCTAATGTATTGTCTGGTGGGGCAGGAGACATTATGGTGGAATTTGGGAAAAACTGTTTTCAGATTTGAATGGTTGAAATTCCCTGCAATCACAAAAACACCATCAGGGTGTGTTCCATCTGCTGTTTGCTAATGGCAGCCTGCAGTTATTTAATTGCTAGTTTAGCATTAGCATCTGGGGGTATTGTGGGGCAATAGCATTAAGATAACATGCAAGCCTGCTAGAGGCTAAGTAGAACTAAGAAACATTGTACCTGCATTAGAGGAGGGGGTGACAGGATCCTTATCTCACTAGAATAGCTGGGAGCAAGAACAGACCCCTTTGGAATTCGGTAATAAACTGGCAGAATGCCAAATAAGGGAAAAGACGCTAAAGCTAGA
>JACXGI010001804.1:0-27892 GCA_016801175.1 Esox masquinongy
TTAATTATGTCCAAATAGAGTCCCGGTGTAGAAAAGTTGGGTAAAAAGGTCAACAGATAAAAATATTGCGTTGGTAAACTCTTAAAGTAGAATTTAACCAATTAGTTTACAAAGAGTAAATTCGAAAAAGTTTGGCAGGTAGCCAGGTAGGTAACAGCAAGCAGCGTGCAGCACGTCAACAATCCCACAATCCCACAATGTTGGGGAACATTGTCAGAGCAGAAGGAAGCAGGTGTTCTTCCAGGATAACCTTGTACTTGGCTTGATTCATGCGTCCTTCACAAAGACAAATCTACCCGATTCAAGCCTTGCTGAAGCATCCCCAGATCATCACCGATCCTCCACCAAATTTCACAGTGGGTGCGAGACACTGTGGCTTGTCAGCCTCTCCAGGTCTCCGTCTAACCATTAGACGACCAGGTGTTGGGGAAAGCTGATAATTTGACTCGTCAGAGAAGATGACCTTACTCCATTCCTCTATGGTCCAATCCTTATGGTCTTTTGCAAACTTCAGCTTGGCTCTTCTTTGCTTCTCATTGATGAAGGGCTTTTTTCTAGCTTTGCACAACTTCAGCCCTGCCCCTAGGAGCCTGTTTCGAACTGTCCTCGCCGTGCACTTCACCCCAGCTGCTGTTTGCTATTCTATTTGTAGGTCACTTGATGTCATCCTACGGTTGTTGAGTGACATTCGAATGAGTTGACGGTCATCTCGGTCAGTGGACAGTCGTTTTCGCCCTCTACAAGTGTGTAGCTTTGTTGTCCCCAATGTCTGTTGCCTGACCTTGTTCATATGAACCGCCATCTTTGGAATTTTCAGGATGGAAGCAACCTGACACTCAGTGTATCCCTCTGCCAGTAAAGCCAGAATTGATCCCTTCTTTTCCTCACTCAAAGCTTTTCTTTTCAACTCTTTTGTCATGCTGAATAGTTATTTTTTTATTCAAATTACCTTTGAGGTACTACTTGCACTGTTTTTGTCATCCAGCTGGTCCTATTGCAAGAGGATAGTGATGACCACAGCAGTGGTTTTTAAACTTTTCCTTGTTAAATTAGATTTAGTTCAGGTAATCACCTAATCGGTACCTCATTAAGTAAAATGTGTTGGAATTTAACGGACACTGGAATGGAATGGCTGCCATACATGTAGAGATGCTGATTTAAGAAAAATTAGGAGTGGTCTCTTAATTTTTTCCAGAGCTGTTTATGGCTCTGGAACCTTATGACAACAGCTCAATAGACTCACTGTGTCACTGTATAGAGCACATAAATACCTAGATGAACCAAAATTGTCAACAATTAAATCAAGATAAAACAGAGATTATTGTGTTCGGCAACAAAGGTAAGAGAACTACTATTACTAAAGAGCTGGATTCTTGGGCCCTAAAAACCAGGGACCAAGTACGTAATCTTGGTGTTCTGATAGACTTAGACCTCACGTTCAACAGTCACATCAAGGGAGTGACCAAAACAGCATTCTATCATCTTAAAAATATAGCCAGAATCAAGAGCTTGGTGTGCCAAAAAGACCAAGAGATGCTCATCCATGCTTTTATCTCTAGTAGGGCTGTAATGCATTGTAATGTAATGTAATGGCCTCTTAACTGGACTTCCTAAAAAGACTGTAAAACAGCTGCAGGTCATTCAGAATGTTGCTGCTAGAATGTTAACCAGGAAAAAGAGAACAGAGCACATGACTCTGCTTCTTATTGTACTGGCTTCCAGTCAGTTACTGAATAGATTTTAAAGTGGTGCTTTTAGTCTATAAATCACTGAATGGTTTAGGCCTTGAATACATTTCTGATAGGTTTAAAGAGTATCAACCAAGCAGTGCTTTTACATCCATGAAATCAGGTCAGCTAGTAGAGTCCAGAGTCCAAACTAAACATGGCGAAGCTACGTTTAGCAGCTATTCTGCTCCAAACTGGAATAAACTACCAGAAGATCTTTGACATGCACCAAACATATCAATTTTCAAATCCAGGTTAAAAACACTTCTCTTTTCACGCACCTGTGACTGAATGCTTAAACTTAACAACACTGTTTAGCCTTACAGCTTTTATAGCTTCCTCATGGAATATTTCTATTTTCTTATTTGATGTTTTATTATTATGATGTATTTTTATATTTCTCTCTTTCTTTGATTCAATGTTTTATAATGATTTTTTTGTTATTCAATTTCTATTTTTTTATGTTTTACCAATTGTTTTTTTGTAATGCAAGTTCTGGGGCTATCAGAGGAATAACCTCTGTGTAAATGTAAGAATTTTCCATTGCATTTTTATATTTTTCTTTTCATTGTAAAGCACATTGAATTGCTTCTATGTATGAATTGTGCAATATAAATAAACATGCTTGCTTGCTTGCTGCTAATGAGCTGTGGGCTAAGCAACAAGACTATAGGCTAAGCTCAATTGCTTTATCCCCCTGACCTGTGAAAATACTGAAACAAAGACAGTAGCCAGTCAAGAAGTCATTGAGACAACAAATGTACAGCACTAGCGAAACATTTGTACACACCTACTCATTCAAGGGTATTTCTTTATCTTTACTATTTTCCACAGTCTAGAATAATAGTGAAGACATCAAAACAAATATCATGTATGGAATCATGTAGTAACCAATGGTGTTAAACAAATCAAATACATTTATATTTTAGATTCTTCAAAGTAGCCACCCTTTGCCTTGATGACAGCTTTGCACACTTTTGGCATTCTTTCTACTAGCTTTATAAGGTAGTCACCTGGAATGCTTTTCCAACAGTCTCGAAGGAGTTCCCATATATGCTAAGCATTTGTTGGCTGCATTTCCTTCACTCTGCGGTCCAACTTGTCCCAAAATATCTGAATTGGATTGAGGTCTGGTGATTGTGGAGGCCAGGTTATGTGATGCAGCAGCACCACCCTCCTTGTTCAAATAGCTTGATTCACACAGTCTCCTCTGAACCGTTAATGTTGAGATGTGTCTGTTACCAAGCTTTTATTTGGGCTGAAGTCTAAGGTGCAGTTAATTGCCAGTTTCTGAAACTGCTAACTCTAATGAACTAATCCTCTGCAGCAGAGGTAACTCTGGGTCTACCTTTCCTGTTGCGGTCCTCATGAGTGACAGTTTAATCATTGCACTTGATACTGCAATGAAAAAATTTTCTGGAAATCATCCAGATTGACTGACCTTGTCTAAGAATAATGATTTACTGTAGCTAATCTTTGCTTTTTTCAGCTGTTATTGCCATAATATGGATTACCTAATGTATATCAAACCTACCTTGACACAAAACAACTGATTGGCTCAAACGCTATCTGAAGGAAAATGATTCCACAAATTACCTTCTAACCTTTACACCTTTTAATTAAAATGCATTCTGGGTGACTACCTCATGAAGCTTGTTGAGAGAATGCAGTGCTGTCATTAAGTCAAAGAACTAGAGTTTTCAAGTCCGCCTGTCCCAATCTTGACCTTTTGGCTTCTCAATTGGTCAATCCTTTATAGTAGAATGAAGTGATTTATATCTGTGGATTCTGCACCACCTCTGCTACAAGGGGATGAAGTTGAGACATACTTTTATAGACACTTACATGAGTTATAATGTGAGATATTGGAAATAAATCTAAAAACGTAAGTTCATTTCTGCAGTTTTTTTATATGTGAAGAGTAGCAACCTATAAAGAATAGAATGAAAACACCAAATTTTGATTCACCTATCTATTCAGAAACAATGTAAAACTGGTTTGATGGGAAAATACAAAATGCATAAATGAACTATGACATTTTGTTTTAGTACTGACCACCGTTTTTTTCTACAAAACAGCCAAACACAATCTCAAAATGAAATCCACTCCAATGTTGACATCTATTTGTCTTGTAGTATTTGTAACAACCACAAGAGAACACTCTAATCTAATGATTTTTTAAATAAAATATTCTCCTCCAAAATCCCATATACTGTTTATGGCAAATCTATGGCACACAACTATGACACGTCATTGTGGCTTCCTGTCATTATTTATGCAGAGGCACATCTCATTCCTTACACTTCCATGTGGTCTGTTTTCTGTTCCCATCCATCTTACACTTCTTTCATCTCCAAGTTCTACCTGTGATTTTCTGTCATTGACTCATCACTGACTGCACTGGACACTGGGGTATGCCCAGTCCTTCTCTAAGTGGCCCTGGAGGTGCTGGGTTGAGCAGAAGCTGTGAAGGTGCTGGGTGGAAGAGGTGGATTTGGGAGCAGAAGGGCAGGAGGGCAAGCATTGGGTGTGCTGGGTTGAACAGCTGATGGTTTCACTGCCTCATTCAGATCTAGTCTAATAAACAGATTAGTTTTACCATAATACATTAGTTTTACCTTATCACATTTCAGAAATTGTAAAGACTTCTTTACATTGCTCAAAGACCTAACCACTAAGTGAAGTATCTTATCCATCCCCATTGAAGATCTGCATGTGGGTAGGTGAAAAGTACAGTTGACAGATGTTGCTCATCTAATTCCAGCTCCAATGCCTCGTTATACTGCAGTATACCGCAGCAGTGATGGGCAAACGAGGCTTCATTAGCGTTATTTTAGCATCAGGATATTATGCTGGCAGCATTCAGATTTTCTTTATCACATTTAAAGCCATAATTGAAACAAGAACAACATTGGACATTAAACATAAAATGTACCGACTAGATTGATTACTATATTGCCTTATATATTTCAATGATGGCTTTTATTTTGAAAAAGAAAATCTGAGTTAGCGCTGCTAGCATAATATCCTGCTGCTAGAAGAATGGTAATGAAGCCTCGAATGGCCATCACTATACTGCGGCACACAGTGCCATGCGGCATGGACAAAAACAGATAATAAAAAATAAGAATGGCCACGGGGTATCTGTGAGAACATCAGCACCCGCTTGAAACTGCTGTTATTGAAATGTTTACTGCTTTTAATTTAAGCCTGTGTCTGTTTTTATATGGCCATAATAAAACATTCAAATCGGCGGAATATTGTCTACTATAATCCTATTAATGGATTGCTATGTTGCTGTGTTTGATTCCATAAACTCCCAGCTGTTACACAACCACTGACATTACTGAATTGTAATTTAGATGTCAGATTTTTTATAAAGTAGCCTAATACAATGTTTTTCCCACCACATTTTTTGATAAAGTACAATATGCCACAGAAGACCCAAACGAAAATATTGTTCAAGTATATAACATAGCGCGTTTACATGAGGGACGTTTTGGTTGTTAAATGGGCAATAGGCTACATGTTCAACCGATCATTGTTTCATGAATATTCAGATGGGTAAATAACCATTGTTTTTTTCCCTAACGTTTCAAATAAAATGGTGTTTGAACAGAACATGTAATTTGTTTATTTACAATGGACTAAAGTCGATGAATTACTGTTAATTATTCCACATTAACCGAAGAAGAGAGCCGGGTGAGACAAAGTGCCTTTTACGAGACTTGTCACTGTCACCTGCCTAATCAGTTATTAACACTAAAACCACCAGGGCTTTCAGAAGAATTATGAGAAGAAAAAAATAACAATTTCAAAGAACAAAGGCTATAGTATTTTCGTTCGTTTAATAAGGCTCTAAACATCTTTTAAATGCAAATCCACCATATTTAAATTTTTGATAGATAAATCCATTAGAATTTTTGATTACTAGGCCCATACAGGTAAAACGATTTGCATAAAGCTTACCTAATATGAAAGAGTTATGAAACAGTCAAGGATACCGTTTTTATTTTGTTTCACTAATAATTCATTCCTGTGATACCTTTGATGAAGTACATAGGAAGCTGGATCATCTTCATGGTTCTATAAAATAATCAGCGAAATTTCATATAGGCCTATTCAGACAGATTCTATGTTTCATATTTTGTTTCTCTCCTAATAAAAAAAGGAATTTCATAAATAAGATTGCAATACTAAGTTTAGAGGTAAAACGGATGTTGTCCCGCTGCATGTGATCAACATTGATCAACTATGTCATCAACATTACACTTCATTCTCATTGTTAAGTTAATTCGCATTCAACCACAAGGAGCATGATCCTTTATCTGGGGGTATTGCCCATTAAGAGTGATTTGCGCCTGCCTGGGTATTCTCTGGCCAGCATTTTTGGTCTACTTTGAGATGTGTTTAAGATGTGTGTGCTTCTACCCTAAAAAAAACAATGATAAATACAGTAGTCAGATTTGTATATTTTTCTGTTAGCATGAAACAATTTGATTTCAAAAACACATCTTGGCTAACAAATCTTGTAGAACCTCCTATTATCGGCATATCCAAGAGCAATTTTGAAAAACATCTTGCACCGATTAATCATTTGATCAAGTCATCAATGTTTATGATGATTATTAGTGATATAAAAATGTTAGTTAGCATGTCATTAATGATAATTTTTGAAATTTTAAGGGAAATATTAATATTTTCAGGTAGTTGGTTAGTGACGTAGCTAAAAAATACAACCCCCTATTATCGGCCACCATCCCCAATTATTGTCCACCTTACTATTTTGTTGAATTACATCATAAATGTTTTTTATTCGTATTACAAATGACAGATCGTAGTCTTCCCTGTAGTCTACTAGAAAGTTGTAGCTAGCCTTCTTGCCTTCCGGTAAAGAAAAAAAGACTGATCACCGTGATATTACATGACGTCTGGTCAGTTGCGCACATCAAATTGCACGAATTGCAACTTGTCTAAAACAATTTCCATACATGACATTTTTAAAATAAAAAAAAGGTTTTAACCTCTGTACATTTCTATAAAAAATGGAGGTGGAATAGCTGAACGGGTATATTGATTAACAAAATATACCGTTGTTTTCCAATGCATTTACATTTTGAAAATGAAAGGATTTACTTCTCCGACCACTAGAAACGGCCAATAATGGGGGTGGCCGATAGTAGGGAGACGTTAGCTACTATTTACTGAAGAGAGCTCACTTCAGATAAGCGAATTACGTTCAAAGCATCGAACTCAACCAAACATGCTGCCAAATGAGCATACAGTTTCCATACAATTTGTAAGGAGTTTAAGATGCAATGGAACGGTTGACAAAAAAAGAAATCACAGAGAAAATATATTGACTGATATATTGATTGGTTCATGGGGGGCTAATTAATATTAAATAGGCCTAGCAACATCTCTGGGTCTATACAAATAGACAAATTTATAAACTCACTAACTGAAAACCTTTAGAGACTATTTACCTGTTTTTTTTTACAACAAATTCCTACGTAATCTACAAAAATCACACTAGCGGGGCGGGCGTTAATCTGTACCCAGGCGCTGATCACCCATCACTGAATTACATCAATGGATGAATGGGTAATACTCCTGTGAGGTCTGTCCCCAGTTCACGTCCCTGTGCATGCCACCTGTCATCCAGATCCTACTCACTCCCTGAATCCGCACCTTCCACTCCACCTGAATGCCATACTCTTCCCACCTCACAATCACCTGAATACTAAGCACCTGTTTTCGCTTGCCTGTTCTTTTTTAGTATTTAGTTCAGTCTCACTCCCCTGTCTGATTTTGAGGTAAGCGTTTGCTTTCTTAGAGTGACTACACCAGTCCTAAACTTTGTTCTTTTCGTGTATGACTATTCAGCCTGTCCTGGATATACCCTTTGTCTACTCCTCTGTACCTTCACTTGTGTTTTGGATCTCTGGTATTTTTGACCCTAGCCTGTCCAATGACCACGATTTCTTGCTTGCTCCTTCTGCTGTTTAAAGAAACCTCCATTGCGCACTCCGCAGTTGGAACCATCAACACCTGCCTCTGTCCCGTATTGTTTCAACTCCCAGATAAAAGATCAGAGACTAGGGTGAATTGGAATTAATTTAAAAATGAGGATGAAGAGGTGTAATGATGAAAAATATGGCAGCAGCATATTGCAAATATTTTTATATTTTTTTATATTTATACAAAAAAAATATTACATTATTTTTAATGGAAGATGTAGGTTTGCTCTTCTAAATGGTTGCGCCCACCTTAGCACAGTTTGCACAGTCGCTAAATTATCTCAGTTCAACCCAAGTCTCCCACAATGCTGAATAAAAACAATTGGCACTCATGATTCAGTGAACTCTATGACTGATCGCATCAAGTGCTTGAAAACGTACCTAAGGAACAGTATGGGACATGTACAAAACCACAACTTCCTTGCTGGCCATCAACTCTAGAAGAACAAAAGCCTTGGATATCCAGTAAATAATAAATGCATTCGCTGTAAACCACAAAACAGGTGCATTGTCCTTCTATGAATAAAACAACCTGGGAAATAACTAGCTATATAATTGTGTTTTTATTCTATATCCTTTCAGTGTTTATGCATGGTGTTAGTTGTTAATACAATGCACAATATTTTGAAAGCACATATAAAGAATATATTTTGTTTATTTTTAGCTACATGATGATATGGTTTTTTTGTTTAACTTAATTCCAATCAAGTACATTTACTATTTTATTTCATACATGCTATAAGCAAAATGTTCCTTAAAAATACTGAGCACTTAATTTTCTTGGCCGCCGATAAGCCATGTGTATCAGAAACGTTATATTTTGTTTGCATATTTAATAAATCATTTTATAAATAGAAGTTATAGGCCTAGACTTCATTCAATTTAGTTATTTGTTGTTGTTGAAAATGTCTACTTTATGTACAGTCTGTACTCCATATGCTATTATATTGTTTGATCATTTGAGTGTTGTGCGAAAACACAATGGCAAAAACGAAAAATCTTTTATGACTATCAGACCTTCATTCGAAGAAATGTATTTTCAATTTTGACCTAAAGCCTAAATACACTCCACATGATGTATTGCATTGTTGCTGAGGTAGAAAACATTCATTCACAGTTCTCTTAATGGAATCGATTATATAAGGGTTAATTACCGGTTAAGCCGTTTCATCAAAATTAGTTCAAAATAAAAACAACACTATTGGATTTATTCTGAAGAATTTATGTGTGGTGTATTTTAATTTAATTAGTTTTTAGAGCCTAATAAACGAATGAAAATGCAATAGTGTGTGTTCTTTGAAGTTATTGTTTTTTTTATTCCTATCATAAGACCTGAAATACCAACACACCATTGTATTCCTGAAATTCTTTGACATTTAAAACAAACAAATCCTGTAATTCTGTAAACAAATCATGGCTACTGGGGATCTGAAAGGCCTGGTGTTTCTAGGTTTTAGTGTATATCCTGTATTTGGTCATATGTCGAAATAATTTTTAGTAAAATATAGAGGTGTTGAAGCAGAAAATACAGTATAATAATTTTGGTTTTATAGTTTGTGCATTGTTTTATAGTTTGCCCAATTCAACAGAAAAAAAGACAGTCATGATAAGAATATAATAATTTTGTTTCTCCAACAACTGAACTCTTATTCTCAAGCTTTATTCAGCATTGTTGAACAAAAAAAACAGGAAGTGAAATTGAAAAGTAGTCTAACCAATTAGGAGAGAATACAGCATAGCCTACTGCCGGTTTTAAAGTCAATTTGTGAATTGTCATCAGATGTATTCTTCTACCATACTCTAATTCAAAACCTTTTTCTTAGCAAATTGCTGTGCTTTGTATTATATTATTTCTTAAAATAATTAAAGTGTTTGAACAAATAGTATTTATTTTTGTGTAGCTATTAGTGTTTCTTTACAAAAACACATCGTAAGTATAGCGGTGATGAAGACACAACTGGAAACATTTCACTTTTAAATGAAACCTGTTATGTTTGGAGCTGTAATGTTAGAAACATTGTAAACATGTGTGCAACTTTCGTTCACCAAGACATTAGCAGCTTTTCCTTTAAGTCCTGTAATTTGTGAGGTGGAGCCACAGTGGATCAGACTTGTATGGTCAGAAAACGAGAAATAATAGCATTTTCATCATTTTAACTCTCTCATGCTTTGAAATAGTGCAATCACAGCTTGACGCAGTCTACCGCATGCCGACGCAATCTACCTGATCTTACCGCGGTAAGAAAACGCTGTAATTTGATGAGCAAAATTTGTACCACTGCAAGTATATCCTAATTCACCATGTTTGTGTATTTTTACTGTCAATTTCATTCACCAAGGAAATAAATAATACTAGCATATCAAATTATGTTATTATTGTAGCACTGGATACTACTGTATGCCCAGAGAAAATAGCACAAAGGGGCCTTTGTGTTGTTGGGTATCAGGGAGATTTTCACACCTCCACAAAATTGAGAGGAGATGGAGTTGTGTGTATACATGTCCTGGCTACTTAGCCTTTACAGCCCCTTCACTACATTGAAAATAGGCTAGTTTGCTAGGTAATCATGTATACTGACTGAATAAAGTAGCAACCCAGTTCTCTATACTTTGTGTAGTTGTGAAATAATCTTGCCCTCTCTGGTACTGCAGGCTGAATTACGATACCATTATTATCCATTTCTCACAACGCATTTCCTCTAAAGGAATACAACATACCCAAAGAAATACAACATTTGCGCATGGATAGACAATGATATGTTGAACTTGTCGTTGACGCTAGTCTACTGTATAGTACCGTTACGTTATCAACTTAGAATAAAGTAATTCCACTATCAAACAATACCAAATCATAGCCTCCATATAATCAACAATATTATTGTATTTGTACTCACTCCTTTGGCAATGCATCTATTTATTGGCAATGCATTGGCAATGCGTCTATTTATTGCGTCCTGGCAATTGTCTTCGTTGTCAGAACAGTAGCAAACAATCCAGCTGACAGAGCCAATGTCACTCTAATCAATCTCAAACAGCATTTTTCCACTTATCTGGCAGTGAATATTCTTTTAGTCATTATTCGTGACCAAAAACAATGGAGAAATAAACATGCGTCTGTCTGGCGTTTGTAATGAATACACGGGAACAGGATTCGGATTCAAGCGCAGAGCGCAGTGCTTTAATGAAACGGTACTCAAAGGCACAACAGGGGCAAGGCAGATCGGTAATCAGAAGGCAGGCAAAGTTCATACACGAGAAACAACGGCCAGGGCAGAAGCACCAGAGGGTCAGGCAGATGGATGATGACAGTTCGTTCGGGGGTCGATAACAGGTTCTAGTACAAAGGGACACATCCGTAATCGAAATAGGAATCAGGATACGCAGGTCATGCATGGGAAGACTGAGAGAGAAAAAGAACAAAATATGAATAACAGGCTTACTATGTTACAACAGCAAACAATCCCTCATAAGGAAACAAGGTCTGAAGAGCACGTGTGCAAGGAGTAGGTGGGGCTAACACGGGAAACACAAAAGAGATGCGTAAGGAAATAACAAAACCAGAACTGGGAAAAAGAATTAAGCTTCTAACTTTTACCATTCCGGAGCAAATTAATAGAAATGTTGCGGGTGCGACTTTGACGTGAGCACGTGTCTATACGCTTAAGGGAAAGGATGGCTAACTTAAACAAATGTTTTTCAACACTTGTTTTGTTTACTATGTGATTCCATGCGTTATTTCAATAGTTTTGATGTCTTCACTACTTTCCTACAATGTGGAAATTATGAAAAATAAAATGAAATACACTTGAATGAGTAAATGTGGACACTGAATGTGACTTATCATGCAATCATCAAGAATACTAACTTGCATAGCAATGGGTCATTCACTCTGCAAAGTCTCACCTCCAGGGCCATCAGCCAAAGGCACGTCCTAGACTCTTTATTGTTATGCGGCATCTTCTGCCTCAGCTCATGCAGTCAGTGCAGAACAACACGTTCTTGTAAATTTGCTGTCAATTCACATGAGAAGTACTGTAATGTCAGACTATCGTAAAGATAGGCTTCCTATAAATTGACAAACAAATTATTAACAGGGTATAACACTGCGCCAAATACCCCTGTTTCGTAGTCCTAATTATCTTGACACCTCTTACGAATGTTGCTAATTCCAGGCCAGTTGTGAGAACTACAGTCTTTAATTACTCAACACTCCAAAGCCAGTTTATGTCGCGACTTTTCACGAAGAGGAACCGCAAAGGAACTATCAACAGTCAAGGACAGTCAGAATCCTGACTGGCAACAGCTCCAGCATGGGACATTCTTCTACTCTTCCCTACTTTTAAGGAAACCCCACCACTGGGCATTAGGACATATCGCGACACACAAACCTCACCATTGTTACAACCCCCCCACCCCTGCTGTGAGGTATTAACATATCAGTGGAGGACAGATTGTGACTGGCAATGATTCCACATCTTGACTTTTAACGAGTGTCCACCAGTAAAGACATTAGGATATTTTGTGACTTTTACCCCGTAACCCCTCCCTTTTTCAACCCCCCATTATCCCCGCATTCTTTTTCCTACCCCCCATGTTTATTCAGCCCCAGCATATACCAGTAAAATGCTTTTATTTTTTAAGTGCAAAAAATACAGTATTTCACAATGAATGTGTACAAATACACCAGCTGTACAATAGTTAAAGTAGTGTAAACAATTTCAACAAGAATATTCTTGTATGTACCCTCACAGCGATGCAGCAACAGAAAGTTCTTTAAAGTATACAAGGGTACAGGGTTACAAGAAAATATATTATGTTATGTATATTAATTCAAATCAAATAAATATTGGGGCACATTACTAAAAACAGCAATGTAATTAAAGATGCAAATTAAAGGTGCAAATAGTTACATTTAAAGTGGAAATGCTTGCAGGTTCCCACACAGCAATACAAGAATAGCAAGTTTTCAAAAGGACACTGGCGGCCAAAAGTTTGGAATAATGTACAGATTATGAGGAGTAACAATAGAAAATAAATTGTCAATGTGAATAAAACCTTAACGCAATACTAACCTCACAGCAATGCACCAATAGAAAGGCTAAAAGCAAATAGCAAAACATTTTAAGTAATGGACAACAAAATAACTACACCCTAATAAAGATACTAAAAACTATATAAAGTAGAGTGTCTGGTAGCAGCAATTGAGACTTGAGTGTGTGTGTGTGTGTGTGTAAATCAGTCCAGTTCAAGTGACCTTTGCTGGTCAGCTAATTTGATCAGGAAACCAAAAATCCAGTATCCACACCAGACATCATGTCCTCAGTTGCCTGGTAAACCACAGCTTCTCTTCTCTTTAAATGTTCTGAGCAATCAGATGTCCAAGGTAGGGCTGTGGTGGTCATTGATGGGTGGAACAGTTTTCATTTTGGCGAACTGCAACTTCTCTTCAGCCAAGAGCTCTTTCAGCCAACTAGCCAAAGCCTGTGAAAGTACAGTAGACAATAAATTGACAATGTCAAAACGGTACAATGTCAAACTGTAAAAATCTCGAGCGGTCCAAACATTACAGCAACTCATACGCTCATATTTAAGGAAGCTAAAGGTGTTAGGATAAATCCAAATACATATTAAAATTATAAGGGAAAACAGCAACATATGTTTTTTATTTGTAAAATATGTTGCACACTTGGAAAAAATATCTCCAAACTAGTAATTACTTTTGTAGTTGTATGAAAAATGTACATACTTGTAACCAACTTGATATTTGGAATCATGCTACTAATTAATGACACTTGCCAACGTAAAACACAGACGCTCAGAGTTTTGTCACTAAAACCTTGCTAGAACTGTGACAAAATTATTTTTATTTGTAAATCACAGTCTGCGGTAGTGCGTTTCACAGCGTTTGCAATCGGATATACCCATGAGGACTCTGATTGGCAGGCCATAGCTTTTTCTGACCAGTGAACTGAATGCTTTGTGTAGGGTTAGAGTAGGGTTAGAGAATGTAAATATATCCCCTCTTCGCGAGCTACCGAGGCTTCCCAGGATGTTATAGACATAACTACTCCAGCCTCTCTTCCCGCTCGCTCAGGTAGATTAAAAGGCCGGGCAGCGTCTTCAGTGATTAGCACGGCACCGCCGCCAGCTTCCTCTGTACTTAGTCTCCGTGACAACAGTTTGGATCGCTCTCACCAACGTCGCCATGACAACGCTTGTGTGATAGCAGCTAAGGTCCCGTGTATGCAGATGCCGGGTTCCATGCATAGCGGATCTACGCCTTCTAACAGTATGAGTGCCTCTCCTGTTATGAGCCGCTGTGTTCTAGCGGGTAGCGTCGTCGACTCTCGATTGGGAGATTGGGGTTTGCGTCTCGGCTGTGACTTCTTTTCTGCGCCCTTTCAATCCTCGCCCTCCGTGGACCGTGTCTCTTTTCTCGGGCGAGACCGGTGGCGGTAGGGGCAGAAGAGAATTACGAGAATTTTCTGCTGAACGCCTCTCAACTTCGTACTCGTCCTCTCTCAGAGCGCTATTGGGAGTGGCGTTGTCATCGTACACTGTCACCTTGGCTCGATCAAACGATCAGAGAAGGTTATCTGATTCAGTTTCGCAAGCTCCCTCCTCCGTTTTCAGGAGTAGTGGAGACAGTGATGCCGTCGCAGGACAAGGCGGATGCCCTCTTATCAGAGATAACAGAGCTCCCGAACAAGGATTCTATCGTTGTGGTCCAGGAGGAATTGAAACAGCGGTTTCTATTCCCATTACTTCCTGGTTCTAAAGAAGACGGGTGGTGTCAGACCGATTTTGGATCTGTGTATCCTGAACGAGTGTGTGACCAAACGGCCCTTTCGCATGCTCACTACGACTCGCCTATTGGAATCAGTGCTCCCGGGGGACTTTTGCACGAGCATAGACCTAAAGGATGCTTACTTTCATGTGCAGATCATTTCTCGCCATAGAAAGTTTTTCTGATTTGAGTTTCAGGGCAGGGCCTACGAGTACACGAGGGTGCCCTTCGGTTACGCGCTCGCTCCACGCACCTTCTCCGAATGCGTGGAGACAGCACTGGAACCCTTACGCAGACGAGGAATCAGAGTTCTAGCCTATCTGGACGATCTACTGATTTTAGCCCCATCGGCAGGTATAGCGAGGGCTCACACTCGACAAGTGGTGTCCCTTTTTCCGAAATTGGGACTTGCTGTGAATTGGACAACGAGTGCGCCGAGAACGACCCAGCAGGTTTCTTATTTTGGTCTCCTCCTGGACACGTGTCTGATGAGAGCGCGCATTTTGGATGCCAGGGCTCAGGATCTCCTCTTTTCCCTCAACCTGTGTCGCCCACCTTGTATGCGATCGGTTCAGTCGATCATGTCGTTGTTGGGCATGATGGCAGCAGCGCATGCAGTAGTTCCTCTTGGGACTGCTGCATATGAGCAGACTTCATGCCTGGTTCTCCCGACAGCGGGTAGACCCTGTGCGTCATCGAAGACGACTTCTATCCCTGCCGACCAGCCTACGGGGGGATCTGGCCTATTGGAGAGACCCCGTCTCACTCTCTCAGGGAGTCCCCATGGGGAGAGTGACGTCATTTGTTCAGGTGTTCACGGACGACTCCCTGCAAGGGTGGGGAGGTGTATGTCAGGGGCAGGCGATAGGGGGAGTGTGGCCTTCGGGCCCTCGCCACATCAATCTGTTGGAGTTGGACACCGTTCTGCTGGTATTAACCCACATCCTGGACCTGATAAGAGGCTGCTACGTTCTGATTCACTCAGACAGTCGGGCCATGGTTTCCTACATCAATCGCCAGGGGGGAGTCAGGTGTCCTGCTCTCCACCTGTCGGGCACGCGCCTGTGGCTCTGGGCCCACAGACACCTGCGCTCTCTCTCGGCCATTCACATTCTGGGACGGCTGAATGTGGGCGCGGACCTAATGTCCCGTGAGGGTCTTTGAGACGACGAGTGGCGTCTTCCTCATCTGGGAGCGATTTGGGGAAGCCCAGACAGAGCTCTTTGCGACGAGGCATGACCCTCAGTGTCGGCTTTGGTTCTCCCTCAGTCAGTGGGATCACCCTCCGTTAGGGTTGGACACCTTTGCGCACCACCCCTGGCCTCCCGGGCTCCTTTACGCGTTCCTGCCGGTACATTGCATTGCTCGTCTACTGGCACGGATCAGATCGGCTACATCTGATCCTTGTGGCACCGGATCGCGCCGCGGTGGTCTAGTACCCGGAAATGATTCAACTGCTGGAGGACCGCCCGTGGACGGTCCCTTTCAGACAGGATGCGCTATCCCAGGCCGGGGGAACGATCATTTGTCCACCGTCGCTGTTAGGGACCCTCATGGTCTGGCCCCTGAATGGGACAGGCTGATTAGAAGGGGACTGTCTACCGTGGTAGTAAGCACTATACAGGGCACTAGGGCTTCATCTACTTCCAAACTGTATTCCATGAGGTGACTTGGTGTGAGCGGTCTTCCTTAGACCCTCTATGTTGCCCGGTCGAAGTGATTGTGTCCTTTTTACAGTACCTATTCGACATGGAGAGATCGCCCTCTACTATTAGAGGTTATGTCTCAGCGATCTCAGCTTGTCACAAGGGGTTCGCTGGTAACACTGTTTTCAGCCACCCGCTGATTAGGCGTTTCCTTTTGGGTATGCGCTGTCTCCAACCTGTGGCCAGGACCGGTGCGCCCCAGAGGGATCTTTCCAAGGTGCTCAGAGCGCTCTGTGCACCTCCTTTTGAGCCCTTGGAACATAGCTCTCTCAAATCGCTTTCTATGAAGACGGCCTTGCTCCTCGCTTTGTGCTCTGCCAAACGAGTGAGTGATCTGCGTGCGCTTTCCGTGCGCCCTGGATGCCTGTCCATCAGAGGGGATCTGCGTTGTGCCACGCTACGTCCGAACCCGTCGTTCGTGCCTAAGGTAATTACGAGCTCTTATCAATCCAGGGTGATTGAACTGCATGCTTTTCTCCCTCCTCCCCACGTGGGTGAGGAGGAGGAGAGGCTGCACCGTTTGTGCCCCGTTCGGGCCCTGGCGCATTACGTTGAACGGACTTGGAGTATTAGATTGACTCCTCAGCTGTTTGTTTGTTATGCGGATTCCCGATTGGGCCGCCCGCTCTCCAAACAGCGGCTGCCTCACTGGCTTTGTGATTGTATTGCTTTGGCCTATTGCTTTGGCTCTCAAAGCCCACTCCACACGGGGGATCGCCGCCTCTTCAGCCCTATTTCAGGGGGTCAGGGTGGATGATATTTGCGCTGCGGCGTCGTGGTCGTCAGCTTTTATTTGTTTCTACCTACTGGATGTTTCTTCTCCGTCCCTGACTCACTCGGTTCTCAGCGCCGCCGCTGGGGATCTGTAATTATTTTTGTCAGAACCTATACTTTAGTGGGTTCTCTCTCTGTTACTGTGTGTTCGTTAGCCCCAGACTCCTACCGGGTTGGGGCGTATGAGCTTGCATGGCTCAGTTGGGGGAGCGGTATGAGTAATGTCTCAAAACCGCGACCTGGGTTCACCTCCCGTCGGAGGCTTTCTCTTTGTTTTCTATTGAGTTGAGGTCTAGCGGGGTCGTTCCCTTTAGACTCAGCCTGACACTCTGTTGTTTTTTCTACGTCTCACGCCGTTGCGTGGTGGCATGTTTTTTTTATGGGCCTTATTTGAGCGGTTTCCCGTCTTTCTCATGGCCTTTTGTTACAACTTTTGACGATCACACCCACGCCTTGTGGCGTCGGGCGCGTTCTCTATTCCACATCCCCGTGGTCTAGCGGGTTCACAAAATTTTAGTAACAAAACTCTGAGTGTCCATATTTTACATTGGCAAGTGTTATTAATGAGTAGCAAGACTCCAAATATCAAGTTAGTTATACTATGCACATTTTTCATAATTCAGTGTTAGAGTTTGCAGTCTGGCTATTTCTTACCTTCAAAGTCAGTCCTGCTCCATTCTTCATCAATACATTTAGGACTAATCTGATTTACCACTAATCCCAGCACACCAGTGTTGTGTCGACTGTTCTACCTGAGATATGAAAGACAAAACATTCCTTTTTCAGTACAGTATTGGAGCCGTCTATCACAGATGATGTACATATTCACCAATGCAGTAAAGCAATAAATGTGAAAATCTTGTTGCCATGCCCCTTCTACACTTAACAAATAAATATGTCTATAGATAAATGGTAATTAACAAGTTATTAATCAAGTTAAACTCAATAACAAGGTCTTAACCAATTTATATAACCAGGTACAGTGTTCATTGTAGTGTTATTCCCGCCAAATTATTCCTCCCCTAAGCCCACAATCCAGACAACCTAAGACTAATCTTGTTTAATATATTTGCATGATGAATGTTCTATTTCACGCAGCCACCAAACACGTATTCATTAATTTCTTTTGACTATTTTAACGTTTTTGAAGTAATATAAATTCACATTCACCTTTCATGCGGCCTATACTTTTCATCCTCGCCAGCAGTATTGTGTAGGTCCCCGACTGCACGCTATGAAAATGGGGTAAATCCTGGCAATTAGCAAATGATAAAAATTCTAATAAAATAAATCTAAACATAGGTACTGTAGTTAAATGTTCAATTTGCAGATAATTTATTTCGTCTTGCTCGACGAAGGCCAGGCCCTGGGCCTTCCGTCAAGCAAGCTGTTAGAAATACAGTCAATAGTCTGGTTAATTTGCTAGGTATGTATGTGTATAAATATTTCTATATAATGTTTTACTAGGGTTAGTTATCTAGTTGCAATGCGCTTAATATTGCTTTCTGTATGTAACAACGGTACAACGATGACAAGCTAGATAGCTGTAACACAAAACAACTTGTTACTGAACGTATTGCTAGCTAAAACTGTAAGCTCTAAGTCGACTCTTACCATGATTTGTAGTAACAAAATTACTTGGTCTGTCTTGAGCTGTTGTCGCGTTTTCAGTAACCATTTCCATGGCTTGGCGAGTTGGATAGAAATTGCTGAAATGCATTCTCAACACTTTACTGAAATTTTAGACTTTGATTACAACCACCAGTAAAACAAAACTGCGAAGTAAAATGTTTAAAAAAGAAGCGGGATTGTAGTGAACTCCAATCCTCTTAATTTCACTGGTCATTGAAAATCGTCATGCCCTCACTCCTGGTTTTCTTCGCCAGATTGTGTTATTTAGTTTTCCATCACTACGTCCTCCTACTTCCATTAATTTGATTGGCCATCGAAACATATAGTCTGTGCCAAGACCGTCCAGTTTTGAGCCATAATCGGAAAACAGTGAATAATCGGAAAAAAGTTTTATTTATTTAAAACCTTAAACGTAATATGCTCTAACGGACTTGAGTCCAGTCAAATGACGGACTTGAGTCAAGTCAAGTCACTATAATGTCAAAGCGCAAGGCAGATGATCGCCAGCAGAGAAATTGGCCAATGCAGCAGTGTGCAAAGCAGTTTTTGGACACAAGCTAAGACAAAAGCAGAGAGGAAATCAATAGAGACTGAAAAGAATGAGAATAACCAACTGACAAGTGTTTCATGTGCAATTACTTCTGATATTATTTGCCTTCCCCGTAAAAAGCTGTTTGTCATATCAAATGAAGATAGAGAGGATCTGCATAGGGTTTTCACGTTATTATATCCATTGAGAAACCAAACTTTTGCACACCTGTTGATCGACCGGTGCGTTGGAGAAGACCAAATGTCGATTCAAGTAAACAAATTCTTATAGCATGTTACGTAGACTGTGTGTGGGAGTTCTTTTGTTGTTTACATTATTATATCCAAACAAGGATCTTTCCATTGTTCAGCTGACATTGTTTCTTGAACTTTGCAATATAACATCAAACTTCTTGTGAATCTGAATCCTCAACCAGTCTTTTTATAAAGGCTTTTATTCAATGACTCCTTTGTTATTTGATTTTTTCTTTTGTTGTCATGGTAGACAGCCACACATTTGTAATGAAAACAATAAAAAATATTATTTTGGAACAACTTTTGTTGCACTTTCAAAATTATTTTAAAACCATATAATGTACTAAATATATTTCAGTGTGTTAAAATGGATACAATTATTTGATTTAAATTATATTATATACAAGTATACAACATTTTTAAATAACTGGGTCTATTTTCTCTCAATTAACTATTTCTATACTACTTTTTATCCAAAAGTACAACACTTTAAGTATACTTCTTTTTAACTTTAGGTTGCCTGCTGAATGTAAACTGTTGAAATTGGAATTTGCATGTGCAAAGTTTGAGGAGTTTCCAGAAATTTCAAGAGCTGACTTCTTACGACTGGTTAAAATCGTTTTATATTCCGACTTCTCTGTACTGGCCTTTTACCTGCCACCATTGCAAAGATCTTTACTTGTATGGACACACTCCGAAACAGGCCTTTTCATGCAGTGTAAGTACAGTGAGGGAAAAAAGTATTTGATCCCCTGCTGATTTTGTGCGTTTGCCCACTGACAAAGAAATGATCAGTCAATAATTTTAATGGTAGGTTTATTTGAACAGTGAGAGACAGAATAACAACCAAAAAATCCAGAAAAACGCATGTCAAAAATGTTATAAATTGATTTGCATTTTAATGAGTGAAATAAGTATTTGATCCCCTCTCAATCAGAAAGATTGCTGGCTCCCAGGTGTCTTTTATACAGGTAACGAGCTGAGATTAGGAGCACACTCTTAAAGGGAGTGCTCCTAATCTCAGTTTGTCCACAGAAGCAATCAATCAGATTCCAAACTCTCCACTATGGCCAAGACCAAAGAGCTGTCCAAAGATGTCAGGGACAAGATTGTAGACCTACACAACAAGGCTGGAATGGGCTACAAGACCATCGCCAAACAGCTTGGTGAGAAGGTGACAACAGTTGGTGCGATTATTTGCAAATGGAAGAAACACAAAAGAACTGTCAATCTCCCTCGGTCTGGCCTCCATGCAAGATCTCACCTCGTGGAGTTGCAATGATCATGACAACAGTGAGGAATCAGCCCAGAACTACACGGGAGGATCTTGTCAATGATCTCAAGGCAGCTGGGACCATAGTCACCAAGAAAACGATTGGTAACACACTGCGCCGTGAAGGATTGAAATCCTGCAGCGCCCCCAAGGTCCCCCTGCTCAAGAAAGCACATGTACAGGCCCGTCTGAAGTTTGCCAGTGAACATCTGAATGATTCAGAGGAGATCTGGGTGAAAGTGTTGTGGTCAGATGAGACCAAAATCGAGCTCTTTGACATCAACTCAACTCGCCGTGGTTGGAGGAGGAGGATGCAGGATGCTGCCTATGACCCCAAGAACACCATCCCCACACATTATGCTTTGGGGGTGTTTTTCTGCTAAGGGGACAGGACAAATTCACCGCATCAAAGGGACGATGGACGGGCCATGTACCGTCAAATCTTGGGTGAGAACCTCCTTCCCTCAGCCAGGGCATTGAAAATGGGTCGTGGATTGGTATTCCAGCATGACAATGACCCAGAACACACGGCCAAGGCAACAAAGGAGTGGCTCAAGAAGAAGCACATTAAGGTCCTGGAGTGGCCTAGCCAGTCTTCAGACCTTAATCCCTTAGAAAATCTGTTGAGGGAGCTGAAGGTTCGAGTTGCCAAATGTCAGCCTCAAAACCTTAATGACTTGGAGATCTGCAAAGAGGAGAGGGACAAAATCCCTCCTGAGATGTGTGCAAACCTGGTGGCCAACTACAAGAAACGTCTGACCTGTGTGATTGCCAACAAGGGTTTTGCCACCAAGTACTAAGTCATGTTTTGCAGAGGGGTTGAATACTTATTTCACTCGTTAAAATGCAAATCAATTTATAACATTTTTGACATGTGTTTTTCTGGATTTTTTTCTTGTTATTCTGTCTCACTGTTCAAATAAACCTACCATTAAAATTATAGACTGATCATTTCATTGTCAGTCGGCAAACATACAAAACTTGTACTTAGGCCTTCTAGAGGGCCTTGAGGCATCATACAATTGTCTCACCTATTACAAGACAATTTGTGATTGGTTGATTCTACTGTCATTCCAAAATGCTGCTCTAATTGAAGTCAATGTCAATGATGTTGCATTGTATTCAAAATCTCAGGTCCTAGCTTGTAAGCGTTGAGCACAGCTAGATAATTTCTACCAAGATACTACCAAAGAAAAATTCTGATTGGATATTTTTTTCTCTTGGATGTTAACCCTCCTTTTTCCAACACAAACTGAGGAAATTCAATAGGATATCATTACAGTTAAGACAAAAAAGATTAAATCAATGAAAACAAAATTACAAATTATAATATATAAAAATATGTACAGATTTGTGTCTATCCTTAGGCGTAGAGGGCACTGACGGTTCCCCACTGAATTCTAGCTACCAAATGAATACTCAGCATATGGGGCATTAAACAATCAGAATGTTCTAGTCTTCTAAGATGTCAAAATGTTCTGGTGGAGTGGGATCGGAATATGGATGTTTTATTAGGAGAACCAAACCAAAAAGAAAGCAAAAAAGGGTGTGATAACAAATGGTATATGATCATTTACTGTTTATAAAATGTTAAAGATGACCCCACAAAAAGTGTCATGAGCACTGTCCATTATCAAATAATGTAGTTAGATAAGAAATTGTCAATTGTCAGAGAACATTCACACAATTGTAAATTGGCAACTTCCTAATATGGATGCTAGTGTGTTGATTGGCATTCCTTCATTCTTCTCCAGATGTACTTCAACTCTACGTTGACAGACTCCTCTAAGCTGCTGAAGCCAATGCTGGTTTTCTCTTTCATCATGGGTGGTATTATCTGTGGCTTGACCAGAATCATCCAGTTTAAGAATCATGCCGTTGATGTCTACTGTGGTTTCCTTATAGGAGGAGGCATTGCCATCTACCTGGTAAGTTACTTGAATGAAATGGATAGTTCTCTATCACTTATTCAGTTACTTGTTGATAGGACCGACAGCAGACTAAGTACACACTGTCCCATTTCACTAGTTTGTAAATAAATTCTTTCACTCATTTCATGTTTGCCAACCAAAAAACAACATTTCAAAACTCTTGTTTGGTTCAAATGTATAATCTAACCTGTGTTTGGTGATGGTTAGTTGCTCCGTCCATGTTGCCTAATAATGGTTCACAGTTGCAGCTTTGTCAGTGTGGTTATTATAAGAATTCAAATATTTAAGATGTTACACAATGTGGCTATGACTTTCTGGGACTACTCACCTTTATATTCTGACTTGCTGTGCTCTCATTGCTGAGGTGTTGGGTTGACTGCCCTTCCAATATATGGAAAAGAAAAAATAATATAAAATTATAGCTGCAAGCAGCAGGTACTAGTCAGATTGCACATTTTCTTTGATAGGACACATATCCGACTCATGTCCAGAGTTGAAAAGAATATGGCATGCATGTTTTTTCCTTTTCACTAATATTCCCATCTGGCCAATAGTTGCTTGCACTGGTATTTCTTGTCTCATAGTTGTCAACATATGTACCAAGTAAAATTATAATACCACTATGTGTATAAGAGATTTGTGCATATACAGCTCCGGAAAAAATTGAGACTACTGCACCTTTTGCTTTCCTTTCCAAAAAAGTTGAAAAGGAAAGGTTTGAGTGAGGAACAGAAGTGTTCAATTTGCAGTGGTCTCTTAATTTTAACCCTTCTGTTCCTCACTCAAAACCTTCCTTTTCGACTTTTTTGGAAAGTGGTCTCTTAATTTTTTCCGGATCTTTATATGCAAAATCACGCCCACACACAAGTTCATTGGTCAAAAGCAGCCATGTTTTTAACATACTGGCCTGATTTATCTAGCTTTTGAACACCATCTAAGTATAGATGCTAAATACGAAGGTACGTGAAGATCGGTCAATTGCTTTTTAAGTGTTTCTCACAAATTCAAAATGGCTGAAAAACCATTACGGTGGAGTTAATGGGTCCCAATTGCAATTATGTTCCCTGTGAGGAGATGGACTTATCTATCCCTTTTCAAGGATCTAACTCAAACTTGGTGTACTTACAAATGTAGTAAACCTCAACAGTGCCACCATGTGGTTGATTAAAATAATTTTAGGTTATTTTTGTCAACATATAGGAGAATTAGAACATCATTTTCCTTTATAGACGTTGTGTGCAGATATGTGCAAAACCATACCCCCGCAAATGTAAGTGGATCATATGGTTTTTATATTATACATGCGTATGAATGTGGCATAACCACTTTGAAAGAGAAATCAGTGTTTCAGTATTTGCTGGTCTAGGACTCAACATACATATCAACATACATATCAACCAGACAAACACAAGTTTAGGAGAACTTTAGTCACACAACCACACACACTGAACAACTGATTGTCAGTTGAATATTATAACATCACGTTATGAATGAATGGAACACTAAATTCGATATACTGGCTATTGGTAGCCATTTCCTGAGCTGTTAGAAACATAGAAAGTACACATCCCTAGAACTTCAAGGAGCACAACAACAGGTTATCTGCATGAAATTTTATAGCTTGACCTTGGGGAACTTGTCCTCCATAATTCAGAATACTTTATTAATCCTGGAGGAAATTGTATGTTTTATAATGGTCTGAGAGTAATTTTTGCTACTAGCCCCTAACGTGCCACAATAGTACAACCTTGTTTCCAAACATGGTGGGACGCTGTGTAAAATGTAAAGAAGAAATTAATGCAATTAATGCAATGAGGTGCAAATCATTTAAACCCCATATTCAACAGAAATAGTACAAAGATTATCTAATGTTGAAACTGAGAAATATTATTGTTTCTTGAAATATATATGCCCACTTTGAGTTTGATGCCAGCAACATGTTTCAAAAAAGCTAGGACAGGACTGGAAAATTTGTGTAATGCAAAAAAAACCTGGTGAACATCTTATGACTAATTAAGTAAATTGGCAACAGGTCAGCAAAATGATTGGTTATAAAAAGAGCATCCCAGAGAGGATGAGTCTTTCAGATGTAAAGATGGGGTGGGGTTCAACACTCTGTGAAAGACTGCTCAGGCAAATAGTGCAACAATGTAAGAATAACATTTCTCAATTTAAAATTGCTAAGAGTTTGGGGAGCTCATCTTCTACGGTACATACTATCATTAAAAGATTCAGAGAATCCAGAGAAATCTCTGTACGCAAGGGACAAAGCCGAAAACCAATATTAGATGGCTGTGATCATTGGGCCCTCAGGCGGAACTCCATTGAAAACAGACACGATTCTGTAGTGGACATCATTGCATGGGCTCAGGAACACTTCTGAAAACCATTGTCTGTGAACACAGTTCGTTGCAGCATCCACAAATGCAAGTTAAAACTCTACCATGCAAAGAAGAGACCATATATAAACAAGATCCAGAAACGCCGCTGTCTTCTCTGGGCCTGAGCTCATTTAAGATTGACTGAGGCAAATAGGAAAAATGTCCTGTGGTCTGACGAATCAAAATTTTTAATTATTTTTGGGAATCATGGAAGCCGTATCCTCCAGACTGAAAAGGAGAGAGACCACTGGGGTTGCTATCAGTGCACAGTTCAAAAGCCAGCATCCATGATGGTATGGGGTTGCATTAGTGCACATGGCATGGGTGACTTGCACCATTAATGCTGAACAATATATTCAGATTTTGGAGCAACATATGCTGACATCCAGACCACATCTTTTTCAGGGAAGGCCTTGCTTATTTCAGTAAGACAAAGCCAAACCACATTCGGTACGTATTACAACAGCATGGCTCTGTGGTAAAAGAGTCCAGGTGCTAAATTGGCCTGCCTGCAGACCTGTCACCTATTCAAAGAATTTGGCACATTATGAAACGAAAAATACAACAAAGAAGTCCCCAACCTGTTGAGCAGCTGAAATCCTATATCAAGCAAGAATTGGAAAACATTTCACTTTCAAAACTACAGCAATTGGTCTCCTCAGTTTCCAAATGCTTACAGAGTATTACCCCTGTCCCAACTTTTTTGAAACGTGTTGCTGGCATCAAATTCAAAATGGCAAATGCCAAAAACAACAAAATGTCTTAGTTTCAACATTTGATATGTTGTCTTGTACAAGTTTCAATTAAATATAGGGATAAATGAATTGTGCATCATTGCATTCTGTTTTTATTTGCATTTCACGCAGTGTCCCAACTTTTTTGGAAATGGGGTTGTATATCTAAGCATGAAGAAGAGCCCTCACCAGAGGTATGCATGAAAAGAGGTTGTCCGTAAACATGCACCATCAGAGTTTACGCCAGACTTTTCCAGAATTCCGGCCATATAGAACAGAGACATATATAGACATATGTTTTAAGTAGGCCTAGCCATATACTAGCCTACATTTAAACAGCAATAAAACACAAACACTATAATCCACTAATTGTTTTTTATTTGAAATAGTCAGCAGAATGAACTCTTCAGTCTTTGCAAACTGAGCAAATAGGCTACAACTAGGGCTGTCACAAGTCAGATCGCAAATATTTTATAGACCACAATCTTTTTGCTCAATATTTTGATTATAAAATCATGTTTCCAATCTGAATAAAGGATTTTTTGGCCAATGTTAGACAAACGTGTTTCAGTCGCTTATTCGCATCAACTCTGATGAGAAAAAAAACACTCAAACGTGTAAGATATTTTGACTAATATTGTAAGTAGAGTTTCTAACTGTATTTCCTAATTAGATGATGCCCATAAAAATGCATGGATATAAATGTTTGTTCTCCCATTGCATATTTTGCATAATGTTGAAAAACATTTTGCTACGTAAGGAAGGCAATTTAAAATAACTGAGCTACTTCAGATTACTAGGCTATAATATTTGCAGCAGAGCTAGAGGTGAAACATCCCGATGCACAGGAAAACGTAATTGTCATTGCTTTGTGGTTGCGTTTTATGAAGAGCAATCGTTAACAACATTGATTTGTGGTAGTTCCTCCAGAAAGGTGGCCCTCAAAAGCACAAACTCCACAAATCTAAAGAACCATCTCCGGATCCACCACACGCATTTTTACAATATTATTAGGCTATACTATAATAATGGCATAACATTTACAATATAAACAATTCAATTGTTAATGGCAATTATTTGGAACTTAAATGTCATAATCGTGACAGCCCTAGCCACAACAATAAAATAAATCAAATAACCTTGCTATTGTTAATGAAATAAAGACATTAGCCTACATTCAATATATGTCTCTTAGCATTTCAAGACCGTCAAATTAAATAAGAAGGAACAGGAGCTTGACGCTTTTCTGTGGTCTTGCTGGCCTCAGTTGCACCACCGCTTGTTTTTTTTTAAACTGGCCCTGGGATGTCTGCTTCACCTTGGACATTTCGGTGTCATAGAGAATCATCCTCTATTATTTCCAGGCAAATGAATGCTCAATCTGAATGAACACGTACCTGCCCTGTGCTATATTTACAACAAATTACAATGGAGTGCAAATTGCTTGTTTGGGATTCACCAGAGTACACTTTCATCCCATTAATAAACGTCATGTTGCCCATATTGTATTTGTATATGGGAGGTGTTAATAGTGGATTAATAGTGGTCGTTTATATAAGCAGAGAGACATTTAATTTTGTTAACTATGCTTTATAGTAAATTAACTAAATATATGTTCTGTTTCTAAATGCGATTTTTCTGAATCATTTCAAAACAGATTAAGTAATTATTCATCTCTGAAAAAAGTAATGAAACATTAATATATTATGCACATTATTGCAAAGAGATTTCAAATTGCAGTTTTTTTTTGAGAAGGTATGTTTATCAGTGTACAATGCTACAGGTGTTTTTGTTCTTCATTGTTCTTTGCAATGGATCTATCTAGTATTGAAGTATGTACATAGAGGCTGTTAAAAAAAGCATGGCCTGAAAATGTGGAGTCACTAGCAATACAAAATAATTTATTAATTTAAGAGATTCTTGATTAAAGAACTAAACGCAAATATTATTTGGTATTATGGTATATGATTACTTAATAATAGGATTGGTCACTCTTGCTGTATAATGACTGATAATGTTATATGCTGTTGAGTGACACTGACTATGCAATAACTGACTACGTAATTATACTAAGTCCCATTAAATCTGTGCCTTCTGGGCATAAGTGACCAACACGTCAATATAGAATCAAAGGACTTATCTTA
>JACXGI010001804.1:27992-52218 GCA_016801175.1 Esox masquinongy
GACCCCCCCCCCCCCCCAAGACAGAATCCAGTCAAAACGTCACAGAGACACCAAATGTACAGTACAAGCCAAACATTTGGACACTCCTAATCATTTAAGGGTATTTCTTTATCTTTACTATTTTACTCATTCTAGAATAACAGTGAAGAAATCAAAACAAATAACACATTTGGAATCTTTCCCTTAATGAAAGCTTTGCAAACTAGTGGCATTCTCTCAAACAGCTTCATGAGGTAGACACCTGGAATGCTTTCCCAACAGTGTTCAAACAGTTCCCGCATAGGCTGAGCACTTGTTGGCTGCATTCCCTTCACTCTGCAGTCCAACTCATCCCTAACTTTCAATTGGATTGAGGTCTGGTGATTGTGGAGGACAGGCTATCTATGCAACACCACCACTCTCCTTCTTGGTCAAATTGACTAATTCACGCCGTCTACTCTGAAAAGTTGATGTTGAGGTGTGTCTGTTACTTGACCTCCATGAAGCTTCTATTGGGGCTGCAATCTGAGGTGCAGTTAATAGCCAATTTCTGAGACTGATAACTCTAATGAACTTATCCTCTGCAGCAGGTTTAACTCTGAGTGTTCCTCTCCTGTGGTGGTGCTCATGAGAGCCAGTTTCATCATACCGCTTGATGGTTTTTGACACCGCCCTGGAAGAAACTTTCTGGAAATGTTCCAGACTGATTGACATTTATGTGTTAGAGTAATGATGGACATATCTCTTTGCTTATTTGAGCTGTTTGGCTACCATAATATGGCATAATACAGTAGACATAACGATGGTCTTCTGTATTCCAAACCTACCTTGTCACAACACAATTGATTGGCTCAAACACTATAAAAGAAATTCCACAAATTCACTTTTAACAATACGTTAACAATATGTTAATTACAATGCATTCCGGGTAGTTTACGCATGAAGCTGGTTTAGAGAATGTCATCAAGGCTGGTTACTTCAAAGAAATGTATTTTGATCTCTTTAACACTTGTTTTGATTAAGGAACGTCATTTGCCTCTGCTCATACAGTATGCAGGGTTTTCTTCCATTCAAAACTCAAAGGTGGCTGCCTTCCCAAAATTGTGCACCGGCTCTGTGTCGGCGTGGTAAAACATGATTTTGCACTCATACATAAAATACCAACAAAATACTGCATCTAATGTAACCATAGGACGAAACTTTTTCCATACTGGCAGTGTGACCCAATCATGTCAAAATATTTAAATACAACTTAAACTACATCCAATATGCATAGTTTTTCAACATTTCAGATAATTTCTGGTTGCCTAGAATTACTGTATATTTTTAAGAGAGTGCATTAGCCAAACAAAGATGACTGGTGAAAAGACAACCAGATTAGGGTATGTAGTGTCACCGAAAATATTATACAGTTAGGTTTAATTTAATTTGTGGGTACTGACAGCCAAATTGGATGAAGGGTTTAGGAAATTCAGCTGCTTTATATGTAGCCCCCTCTTTTTCAAGGGACCAAAGTAACTGGACAATTGACTTAAAAGCTGTTTCATGGACAGGTTTGGGCTATTCCTTCATTATTTCTTCATATATTAAGCAGGTAATAGGTCTGGAGTTGATTCCAGGTGTGGCATTTGTATTTGGAAGGTGTTGCTGTGAACCCACAACATGCAGTCAAAGGAGCTCTCAATGCAAGTGGAACAGGCCATCCTTAGGCTGCAAAAAAACAAAAAGTTCCATCAGAGAGATAGCAGGAACATTAGGAGTGGCCAAATCAACAGTTTGGTAAAACACGGTGGAAGCAGTGTGATGGCATGAGCATGCATGGCTTCTAATGGCACTCGGTCAATAGTGTTTATTGATGATGTGACAGAAGACAGAAGCAGCAAAGTAGTAAATCCAGGGTGGCAACTCTCGCTTTTCATGATTGATCAAAAGTATAGAAATTAATGTGGGACCATTTATTTAATCTTGATTTTTATGTAATACACCATAGCTCTACTTAATACATACATCATGTAAAACGCGATATGTTTATCAACCTGAATGTACTACAGTTTGTACTAAGGATTATTTTCTATTTTGTGGACCATTACAATGGGTGGATCTGATCTTAAGACCCATTTCATGTTAAAATAAAAATCAGAAAAAAAAGTCAGAAACTCTCCAAAATCGTAAGTCCCGACCCCCTCTTTATATCTACACAAAAAAGCAAGATTAAATAAATGCTCCCACATAAGAAATTCTATATTTGTTAAAAGTCACACATTGCACAACTCCATGTTACACAAGCATTGTAAAAAACATGAATCTGTTACAGTTGTGCTCAAAAGTTTGCATACCCTTGGAGAATTGGTAATATATGTACCATTTGTAAAGAAAACATGAGTGAGCAAGCAAAACACATCTTTTATTTCTTATGGGATTCACATTCAACTGTAGGTCATGATGGAATGGCACAATCATAAAACAAAACCTGGCAACAAAGAAAAAAATGAACTGACCCCTGTTCAAAAGTCTGTATACCATTAGTTCTTAATACTGTGTATTGCCCCCTTTAGCATAAATGATAGCGTGCAGTCTTTTGTAATAGTTGTCTATGAGGCCCTGAATTCTTGCAGGTGGTATAGCTGCCCATTTGTCTTGGCAAAATGCCTCCAGAGCTTTCATTTTTCAGGTTTCACTACTTTTATATTTGGGCTTATAAACAATATGTAATGTAAATGGATCATTGTGTATTTGGCATCAAATTATTCTAAAGAACCTCAGCTAATATAAACATGCATGTTAATGTACTTATAAGGTAGTATTTGAGTGAAAAATGCACAATAAAGTAAATAATTTTATAAGCGAAATCAGATTTTTTCTATATATCATTGAATTCTGACCCCTTTTGTACCTCTGCCCCACTGCCTGTCTGCCTGTATGTCTTGGACACTCTCTGCCAGTGTTTTGGACTGCATTTTTGCCTGCCCCCTGTTCTGTTCCTCTGCCTGTTTTTTGGATTAAAGTTTTAGCACCCTGCACTTCGGTCTACTCTGCCTTCGTATTCCAGTCATTACAATATAGGCAATATACAGTGTAAAAATATACAATTGACAAATTTAAGTCACTAAAATTAATGTATGAACGTGAAGACACTGGATCAGCGCAAGCACCAGAGCCTAGTACAGCTGATGAGAGGCGTCAAAACGATGTGGCATCAAGGCAAGGATAGAGAAAAAACGTGACAAGCAGTGGCGTCGTTAGGCCTAGGCGTCCGGGGCTCTAGCCATTGACCAAAAAAAATAAAAAACCCTGATCTATTCATCTATAATTCCGATCGCGCATTATGACAATGTAGACATGTAAGCTTCTAGCATGTACATCGAATTTTTCATCATGTACATTCAAAGCCCTGTAGGCTACTTTCTGTCCTGTTGTGTACGGGGGCTAAGCCCCGAATGTATTGTGATCCTAGCAACACCTCTGGTGACAAGGCTGGAATATATACAGCTCTGATGCGGTTTTTATGCAAGGTTAATTAATTGAAACATAGCATTACAATGAATATAGACAATAATACTGACTGTGATGAATTGTAAAGCTAATGAGTGATTTCATATTTTTTATGTGATTCCTAAATCCTCTAATAAAGATGAAACCAGTGGTTTCGACACTCAATGACTAAATGTTTTCTGGTGGCTCAGCCATAATGAAAAGAGAATGATATGGCTCTGTATGCTGGAAGCATTGTGGAGCCAATGTGATTGGGGGCTAATTAAACAGCCAAGCTGAAACAATAAGCTACTACTTATCAACAGGCAGAGGAGAACAAAAAAACAGGGTAAAAACCAACATATGTAAAAAAAAAAAAAAAATAGATAAAATATGTGACATGTTAAAATGTAAAGAATGTGTGTAAAGAATAAATGTATTGCTTGTATTTTGGTTGCTTTTAGGGAGGACATTGTGGCATGCATTAGAAGCTTAAGTGGACATGGACAACAGGGTATTTAACACTATAACAGTTGTCTTTTTTCAAGTGTGCTGCCAGATATTATATAAAGTATATCACAGAAGGGCATCCGATGGTGCACGGGGGTAGCAGGGGTTAGGGTACCACCTTTGCCTAATTTTGAGACAGGAAAACCTGTGAATACGTGCAGAACCACACATTCTTGTAAATGTAGTGTTAATACAGTTGTCAGACTCTATTAAAGCTAGGTTTCATATTAGTTGACGTACAAGTTATTAAGGGGCCAAGTAGCTAGTTAGTTATACAATCCCTATGTAGCTTGATAACTACTACATTCCAATATTTGTACATGGACATTGTTTTATTTCCTAATTTTTCTATCAAACACAGTAACCAGCAAATGTATTTAATAGCATTATATTTGGGTTAGCGAATGTCAGCTAACATTACCCTGCTGTTTAGTACTACTGTGCTGTTTATTAACAATGTTCTGCTACAGTACCAGAGTTTTTACAAATAGTAACGTTAGCTCACACTCGCTACCTAGCGTTAGCTAATGCTAATTAGTGTTTCTAAGCACACTTTTTAGCAAAGTCAATGCTTTAGCTAATATGACTGTGGCTAAACCCAACTAGCGTTAGCACAGTCGGAGTGCTGCTAAACTGTATAGTAACGTTAGCTAAAGCTTACTAATCAGCTAACGCAAGGTAACATCAGTGTTACTGTTTGCAAATAGGTTAGTAACATTAGTAGAAGGTGTCCATTTCAAATGATATATTAAACCGTATCCTTGTAAGCAGTTTTGTTTGGCAAACAAGCTAGCTAGCTAGCTACCTGTTTCTTCTGTCATCTCTGGCCTCCTGTGTGATTATCGTGTGTGCAAAGGATTGTGGACATTGTTGTCTAAATTACCAGATGGGCCAGGACCAGTTGGTTTGAATAGGGTGAATCTGCCTTTTAAGAAACTGCATTTCTCTTCTCTCTGGTGAGACATAGATAACTTGTGTAGAAAAGCAACACACCAGAAAGTATGTGCCAAAACCGAACAGCATCACCTTAACGTTTTAATATAATTAAACTTTAATTAAGCTTACATGACAAAATATCCTTATTTCTTCAGCGTAATAACATGTTTCCCATTACATATCGCTGGCAGGCATACGTCTACTTCTCCAGAAGTACTTGGCAATTGGCAACTGCTTTCAGGACCTGAACATGATGCCAGCGATAGCGTCCCTCTCCCAGAGCTTTCGGGCAAGAGCTGAGGATATGTTCGAGTGATCTTCTTCTCTGATACAGGGGGCATGCTGGAATCTCTGCCAACCCCCAACAACACAGGTTGGTCGGGCTGGGAAGAAGATTGCACACTGATTGGATCAAAAACTTGTTCCTGAGCAGCTCTGCCTTCCAGAGCTCAGGCCAAGATATGTGTCAAATGGAGTGAGTGGCATGAGCTTGCAAATTTGTCTGGTTCAACATCGCCCCCTTGTGGTCAATCGGAAAAGGCTTGCACACTATGTCCTGTCAAGAGTCTGAACAGTCGTAGCAAGTTGAATTATAATACGATCAATAGTGTCTCATTAACATGCTTGTAAGTACAAAACCATGCCCACTGGAAGGTTTATTGGTCAATAGTGACCACATTTTTTGACATAATCGTTTGGCCTATGCATCTTTTACAGATCTTGGACTATAGATGCCAAATGTCTTAGTACGTAAAGGTCGGACATTTGGTCCTGTAGGAGTTGCTATTTAAGTGTTTTTCCCCATATTCAAAATGGCTGAAAATCAATCAGGCAAAGTTAATAACTTCCAATAGTGAATATGTTCCGTGTGAGGAAATGCAAAGATGGGCCTTTTTGGGCCATTTTATCTCACAGGAATTTGCAGACAGGATCAAAAATGTTGGGAGAATGATAATAATAAATATAGTTGCATAGCAACAATGGACAAGGTCCTCCAATATGGTGAGCATAGGAAAATGTTCTGATATGGTACACTCACACTGTATATCTTTATAGTCATATAAACCTCTGACTCAACAGTCCACTGTCTAAAATGTGTGTGCCTGTGTATGTGTCAAAGAGAAAGACAGCGTAGAAGCATATTGAGTATATGCAAAGTACTGCCATAGTGGGGATAGCTTAAACGTGTGAAACAAAGTTGGTTTTGTGTCTGTAGCACGAATGGTTCAAAAGATACAGCCTAATTGTTAATTAACGCTATTTATGCTAATTAGCATATGTAAAATCAATAAAGGTTTCCTTATATGAACTGGGAATAGCCTAAACGTGTACAACAAAGTTGATTTTGTGTTTGTAGCTCGAACGGTTCTTAAGATACAGCCTAATAGTTAATTAATGCTAATTACGCTAATTAGTATATGTAAAATCGATAAACGTTTCATAATTTGAAGTGGGGATAGCTAAACTGGTGAAACAAAGTTGGTTTCCTGCCTGTAGCACGAACGGTTCAAAGATATAGCCTAATAGTTAATCAACGCTAACTACGCTAATTAGCATGGGTAAAATCGATAAACGTTTAATAATTTGCAGTCGGGATAGCTTAAATGTGTGAAACAAATTGGTTTTGTGTCTGTGGCACGAACGGTTCAAAAGATACAGCCTAAAAGCTAATTAATGCTGTTTATGGTCATTATCATATATAAAATCAATAAACGTTTCAACATATGAACTAGGGATAGCCTAAACGTGTACAAGGTAGTGGTTTAATGTCTGTAACTCAAACTGTTCAGAAGATACAGCCTAATAGTTAATTAACACTAATTTCGCTAATGTGCATGCGTACAATCGATAAACATTTAATTATTTTAAGTGGGGATAGCTAAACTGGTGAAACAAAGCTTGAACGGTTCTAAAGATACAACGTAATAGTTAACGCTAGTGGCCATTAGAATTTGCATAAGAGCTAACTTTGTGACATAGTTCAGTCGATTTTTGACATAGTAACTAGTTTCATTGTCAGCCCTGTTCAGAAGTATGGCCTAGAGTCTGGAAATATACTGGCGAGTAAATAAAAATAGTAAATGAATAAATATTTGAAAAATAGTTTTAAAGGCATTTATTAGCATTAGCATTAGCTTGTGTTGAAAATAGACAGAATTCTGTCAGCTGCCATTTTGCCGTCTTTTGATATATCAACCATCCACTGATTTTTAACCCCAATTATGTGTGCCAAATGTATGTGACACAGATTAAGATATAATGCCATGCAGACAGTCTGGCACCCCCGTTTGTCAAATTGAATTTACTTGCATATATTACATCATAGTACTGTTGTGGACATGTACATAAAATGAATTTATCGTATGATTAACCGTGTCTAATTTATATGCATATGTTTAAAACCACAAACACTTGTATAATATTTGGTCAATAGGGGTCACGTTTTTAGTCATACTGTACTGGAGTATGCATTGATGAATGACCTTGGTCCATAGATGCCAAATGTCAAGTCAAGGGAAGATCGAACATTTAGTGCTTTCGGAGTAGCTCTTGAAGCGTTTTTCTCATATTCAACAGGTCCGAAAATCCATTAAGGCAGAGCTAATGGGTCACAATTGCAAATATTTTCTGAGTTTGCAAATTTGTCTGGTTCAACATTGCCCTCACATGGTTGACATAATTGCTTGCAATGTCTGATTTATGGCTATAGGGCTTAAGCTTTGACCTTTGAGTGGTATGACTGGGGTCAAAGTGATTAAGGGGTTTAATATTTTAACGACCATGTCAACAGTCAAAAGTTTTTTTTTTCCACAGTTCACATGTGTCTTTTAGGGAGGGGTGGTTTTTATGAGGTTGACCCCAGGATATTTAACTTTGAGTAATAAAAGTGTTTTATGTATATGTTTTAATAGGTGTCTGATGTTTTTTAAATTGTTTTTCTAACAGGAGGGAGAGGGGCCTGGATTTTTTAGGAAAAGGTAGGGGCTGGTCAAGCTGGGCTTCTCATAGGTAAGGGAGGGGTGATGGGCACTCAGGGGAAGGAGTCTGGTCTTTGGGGCTCTCAGGGTAAGGGTTTGGTTTATTGGGTCTCATGGATATTTGTTTCAAGTAACAGCTTAAAAACAATAAATAGGGGTCTGGTTTTTGGGGCTCTCAGGGTCAGAGGGGAGCTGTTCAAGGGTGGTCCGGGTGATGGGCAGGTCAAGGGAAGGGAGGGGTTGATATGAATAAACAGACGCAAAATTAGGTGTGGAGTACCATATCAACGACTGGGAAGTATTACGTCATGTATACTCCTGAAATGAGGAAAAGTATGAGAGGCTACACTTGCTACACAAATATGGAGATCAAATGGGAAGGTGTATCAAGCTCTTCAGAGAGAATGCATCACAGAATAGATATACAGAGAAAAAATGGACTTTCAACAGGTTTTGTTGACATTTCTTCCTTCACGGAGAAAATCAGTGATGGACAGAAGTGTAAGAAGTTAAAGGAAAGGTTCGCTATTTTTGATCCTGTGGCCTTTTTTCGGATTACCTAGCATAATCTTGGACTGTGGAGACATTATTTTTTGGAATTATTACAGTTTTGAGATTTTAAAGGAAACCTCTCCTGGCTACAATGAAAGTGAACGGGGCAACCGATATAGCATTTGAAATTATATGATATATTTGGTTTTCCAAATCGGGAAGGCCAGGGTATATTGATATTGGTCTCCGTATGTTCTCCTCAAAAAAATATTCCTAAATGAGCATTGTATCAATGTTTATTTTTTATGTGAAACCAGAACTATTTATTTTTGTAACCAATAACTCAGAACATCTGTAAACTTCCGCACTAGAGCTAACAACGCTGTTTGTGGGAGTGGTGCTTTTGCAAAACACAGGTGAACACAAGGTGATGATCACACGTTGGAATTCTAATAATAATAATAAATATAGCTGCAAGCAGCAATTAAGGGGTCCAAACAATAAGAATGCCATAAGAGTATAGGCCTTTTAAGCCTGAGACGTTGTGTAGGCCTGTTTGTGTTCAGGATTAATTGAGCGTTTAATGTGATTTTCTGGAAAAGCGCCCCCAAATGGCCAATTGGCGCCACCCACTGCATATGTCCTAACCTTGTCAAACCAATGATGCATACCAAATTTGGTGAGAATTGGACAAACAGTTGGGGAAATATGCTTTTACTCCTGTGAAATTGTTGGACTCTGAAAGTTGTTGACATATGACATCTGCTGTGTTTGAAATGTCTGATATTGTTAATAGTTATTGATGGGCAGTATCCACAGATGCTATTTGTGAAGTTTCTTGGAAATGGGACAAACAGCATAGGACTACTTCTCAAAGGTAGGGTTTTCAGAAAATTGAAAATAGTGGAAAATGTAATCAGGCGGAAATGGAAACGGCCTTTTGCAATGTTGTACAGCACCTGTTTCCACATCATATTCTACCAGTTTTATGTCTGTACCTCAACTGGTGCAAAAGTTATGAGCATTTGAAAATCTCATCTTTGGCCGTTAGGTGGCGCTAGAAGCATTGGCCAATGGGCGGGGCAAAGCAGTCCAGAGTCACTGTGGCAACTTGATCTGATCATGTTGAACACGTAGCTGTTAGCAGTTATTGGAACTTTTATGTCAATTGACCAGATTGGGTGTGTGCTATTCACATGACTTCCATGAGCAGACTTGAGAAATACACTGAATGGCCCAAAAAAAAGTTGCACACTAATATTTCATTGGACCGCCTTTAGCATTGATTACAGCATGAATACGCAGTGATATTTTTTCAACTACATTATGCAACGTCACATCACTTAATTCTGTCCAGAGTTTCATATATTTTTGGCTGAGATCTTTTATTGACAACTGGAGAGGCAAACCACTCTGTAAAGTCTTTTCCAGCACATTCCAAAGACTTTCAATGGGGCCAAGGTCAGGACTCTGTGGTGGCCAATCCATGTGTTAAAATGATTCCTCAAAAAATAAATTGATGGTATAACCTTTCATATGTACCATTCAGTACATTCAGGTACTCATCTGATTTCATTTTATTGCCACATACATAAAGTTGCTGAGTTTAAACCTGACCAATTTAAGCAACACCAGATCACAATACTGCCTCCAGGAATTGTACAGTGGGCAATATGCATGATGGGTTTATTTCTTCATGCGCTTCCCTTCTTCCCTTCTTACCCTGACACGCCCATTGCTCTGGAATAGGGTAAATTTGGACTCATTAGACCGCAAATTCTTCCTACATTGCTCCAGAGTCCAATCTTGACGGTTCAAAGTTGACGGTTAACCACTATTCTTCCAGGTTTTAATAATGCTTTTGACATTTCTTAACCCAATTCCAGTAATTTCAGCAATCTCCTTATGTGTTTTCTTTGCTTGATGCAGGCCAATAATTTCAACCTACTGAAGCACAGTAACATCTTTTCCACAACCACAGGATATGTCTTCCAACAAGGTTGTTTAAGAAATGAGAAGGTACTCACTGCATAAGTTAGGATAAAAATAATTGTAACCAGCTGAAATGTTAATCTTTGCAGTAACTATTCAATTATAGGCTCTTAAGCATCTCCTTGTTTAAATACAAACAGTGACATTTTTTGGTCAACTTCAAAGTGAGATTAAGTATCATTATGAGGCACTCAAAAGTCAAGAAGTTTGGGCCTGGTTTCACGTTCTGGCATGAAATAGACAAAGTAGCACCATTCCTTGAAGAGGGTGCAATAACATCAGAAGTGGAGCTATTTGGTTATGTTATTATTGCAACCCCGTCAGGCTAATGAGCTGAAGAAACCGCTGCACATTTACAAAATCAATAGGCTACTGACTGTTTCCCAGGGCTGTGCTAATGGTCCGTTACTATTGAAGTAATTGTTTGAGAAGGCTAAATTTATGTTCAGTCCCTTACTAAGGCCTATATATATGCAGCCCAAAAGCCTAAAAGTTTTAGGTTGACCATGCCGATTCAATGCTGGCATTTATATAGTCTATTTTCTTGGGGTTGAGTGTTTTGTTTTTCTCCCCGTTTTTAAAATGTGGTTGAATTTGGATGATGGACAATTAAAAGCAATTCATGCATGTTCCTAAAAGAATTCAGGCCAATAGATAAAAAAACAAATATTTGAGCGGACTTTAGAAATTGACTGTTGCAAGGTAGAGGTGACTTCAAATTGAGGTGAAGTAGCAGTGCTAGGCACTCTAGAGTCAAAACCAGTGGGCCGGGGTTTGCTTTTGACATTGTCTTGTCTGGCTTCATATAAACAAAGGAACAAATGCTGTATGTCTGATTATTTAGCTTGTTTTAATCCCAGGGAAAGTAAAGCACACGGTGCCAAAGATAATGGGTCTTTGCTTTCTTGCAGCAACACCATGTCATAATGATATAACTGCGTTATTTGTACACTAAAACTGCCAAGGCAGTCATTTTGACCGTTTTTTTGTTGCAAGGTAATAACTTTGTTGAAATGAAACCCATGTACCTATAGGACCCTGACTTTTCATAAATGTGTGTATGTTTTATTCTAAACTTGTTGTTTCATTAAAATTGATATGGAACCATTTTTCATGAATACTCATATATTTTCCTTATTTCAATGTTGTAATTACACCAAATGACCACTAAATGGGAGCAGAGAACTGGTAGCACAGTTTGTATTTACTTCTCATTATAAAATCTGTAGAGACCAAAGTATGTCGACAGAACAACATTTTTACCTCATTATTTCAATGCAAACAACATAATACGTGGCTAAATATCATAAATAGTGAACTACTTGCTTGTTATCCAGATACAGTCACGTAGCACAAAACCCATACCCTTACGTCATTCCCAAAGAAACACACCTTTCCCATAAATGTAAACAATATTTTACTTTTTAATACTTTTTCCACATATTTCAGTATTCAAAACTCTTTCTGCAAAACCTTACACAAAATTGGACAAATAAATAATTAATTGCACTTGGGGTGCAATGACATCAGAAATGCAAATGTAACTACAGCTCTGGAAAAAATTAAGAGACCACTGCAAAATTATCAGTTTCTCTGGTTTTACTATTCATAGGTATGTGTTTGAGTAAAATGAACATTTTTGTTGAATTCTATAAACTACTGACAACATTACTCCCAAAATCCAAATAAAAATATTGTCATTTAGAGTATTTATTTGTAGAAAATATCATCTGGTCAAAAAAAACAAAAAAAGATGCATTGTTTTCAGACCTCAAATAATGCAAAGAAAACTAATTCATATTCATTTTTCAACAACAAAATACTAATGTTTTAACTAAAGGAAGAGTTCAGAAATCAATATTTGGTGGAATAACCCTTTTTTTTTATCACAGCTTTCATGCGTCTTGGCATGCTCTCCACCAGTCTGTCACATTGCTGTTGGGTGACTTTATGCCACTCCTGGCACAAAAATTCAAGTAGCTTGGCTTTGTTTGATGGCTTTTGACCATCCATCTTCCTCTTGATCAAATTAAAGAGATTTTCAATGGGGTTCAGGTCTGGAGATTGGGCTGACAATGACAGGGTCTTGATCTGGTGGTCCTCCATCCACACCTTGATTGACCTGGCTGTGTAGCATGGAGCATTGTCCTGCTGGAAAAAACAATTCTCAGTTGGGGAACATTGTCAGAGCAGAAGGAAGCAGGTGTTCTTCCAGGATAACCTTGTACTTGGCTTGATTCATGCGTCCTTCACAAAGACAAATCTGCCTGATTCCAGCCTTGCTGAAGCATCCCCAGATCATCCCCGATCCTCCACCAAATTTCACAGTGGGTGCGAGACTCCGTGGCTTGTAGGCCTCTCCAGGCCTTCGTCTAACCGTTAGATGACCAGGTGTTGGGCAAAGCTGAAAATTTGACTCGTCAGAGAAGATGACCTTACTCCATTCCTCTACGGTCCAATCCTTACGGTCTTTTGCAAACTTCAGCCTGGCTCTTCTTTGCTTCTCATTGATGAAGGGCTTTTTTCTAGCTTTGCACGACTTCAGCCCAGCCCCTAGAAGCCTGTTTGGAAACGTCCTCGCCGTTCACTTCACCCCAGCTGCTGTTTGCCATTCTATTTGTAGGTCACTTGATCATCCTACGGTTGTTGAGTGACATTCAAATGAGTTGATGGTCATGTTGGTCAGTGGACAGTCGTTTTCAGCCTCTGCCAGTCTGTAGCTTTGTTGTCCGCAATATCTATTGCTTGAACTTGTGAAGCAACAGACAATGTCTGTTGCTTGTCCTCGCACTATATGTTCATCAGACCAAAGCAAATTCCTTGTATGTGAAGTACTACTTTGTAATGTTTCTGATTCTGATTCTTTGTGTTATTCTGCTTGAAATGATATACGAGATAATATTGTAATTATTATTAGAAACAGTATAACAAAATAAAAAGTGAGTATACAGATAAGAGATTATAGAGTTGGTCTATGTCTCTAGACATTCATGGACCACATACAGTGATCTCTGTCCAACACGTGCACATTTTGTTTATGTGATACACACTTTGTATACACACTTTGGTGTCTGTAGGTCAAAGGTGTTCAAAGATATGGTAATTTCAAAATCTCTAATGATGCACTGTAGCAGGAATTGTGTCTAAGCAATTAAGAAAAACTGTAATGTGACAGATATCATGGTGACTGGTTGAAGTTGTAACAGCCAAACGCCAACGTCTGAAAGTAGAGCTTTTCCGACCATGGTTGATCATGGGAGTATTTTTGATTTTGTGATGGTGTTTTCCAATATCTAGCAGTTCTAATCAGCCTGTGCATGCTAAAATGAATCATCAGAGTCATGCTTGGGGTTTGACAACAGTCTGACATGAAGTAGACAAATTAACAGCCTACCATTATGGGGTGCAATCAGAAATGCAAATGTAACTATATGCAAGAAGAGTACCTGTATTTATCACATTTGCACTTTTGTACTGCCTGCTTTTGTCCTCGCACTATATGTTCATCAGACTAAAGCAAATTCCTTGTATGTGAAGTATTACTTGGTAATAAATCTGTTTCTGATTCTGATTCTTTGTGCTATTCTGCTTAAAGTTATGGACCACATAAGTGGTCTCTCTCCAACATGTGCACATTTTGTCTAATTAGAATGTGATACTGTGATTGCAATTCCATCGATAGGAACTCTTAAAGGAGTAAGTACAGAGACAAAATTCTCCTGGCATAATTAGCAGTTTATTTGCAATTAGAGAGACGCTTTAAAAGCTTACAGAATAACCCTCTGAGGAATCTCTGAGAAAAACACATGAACAGTCCATATTTATTAAGTTAAAAAGGGTGTGGTAAGTTACTGCCCAGCTGTCCTATGTCACATAGGTTTTACCCAAACAGGCGAGCTGTCCCCCCACCTTATCCCATGGAACCAAGGACACTGCTTAATCATTCTCTAAAGACAACATTTGTTCCTTATCCTTCCTGCCATAAACGTTTACCCGACTAGAAGCAAGGGGAACATCGTAAAAGACAGTCGGCCACATTCCTGAAGAACAAAGAATACCCTTGTTGGTTTAGGCAGGTTAACAAATGATCAGAGTAACGGATGATGCGCTAATATTATGCAGACATATGTCTCACAAACAAAGACCAGAGTTACATACCAGGTAATAGAAAAGCAGACATTCCTCGAATGTACATTAGTTCAAGAATTTCCATAACAGATACACACTTTGAAATATATTTGGTGACTGTAGGTCAAAGGTGTTCAAAGATATGGTGATTTCAAAATCTCAAGTTTAATGTAGCACCCCCCAAAAAATATTGGGGAAGTGTTTTGGTGGTCATAGGCCTTTAAACTAAACAAGTATCATGTTAGTGCCCCATATGCTTCATCATTTTCTACAAGGCTGTTGGTGACAACTTGTCAGTCGGCTTCATGTCACAGACTTGGTGAGCTGTTAGAGGTGTAGGCAGATCACTGCGTATGAGGTGATCTTAAGGTCACAGAAATTTGTGTAAAGGCTTTTTAGGCCTTTTAGCCCCTTTTAGGTCTCATATGCCTTTTAACCCATATATAACCCATTTACGTTTTATAGGCCTTATAGGCCTGATAGGTCGCATGGCCTGTGAAAGCCCTTAAGACTTAAAAGCCATTTTGGCAGACCTTCTCTGCACCTCAATCCAACCATGGTTACCAGGTTTGGTGCCCATCAAATAAACAGTTTCTGAGAAACGCCTTCACTTCCTGTGAAATTGTAGGATGCAGGAAGTTGTTGACATGTGACATGTGCAGACTTCCTCCACACTTCATTCCAACCATGGATACCAAGTTTGGTGACATTCGGACAAACGGTTGCCGAGATGCAGCCTCACTTCCTGTTTGGCGGCTTCACTGCCGAATTTGATTGACTGTAATGGACAAATGATTATGCAAATCAAAATTCTTTTAAGCAACTTTTGTTAGGCTTGGTTTGGAGATCCTATGTGCCACGTTTCAGACAGATTGGACAAAATTTGTGGACTGTGAAAACTTTTATAGGTTTTTTACAAAATCCAAAATGGTGGAAAATCTAGTTAGGCAGAAATGAAAACGGCCAATAGCAAAGTTGTTCAGCGCGTGCTCCTGCATCATATGTTTTGTATTTCTAGGACAACCAGAGCCCGAGTAATAAGCGTTTGAAATTCGCAACTTTAATCATACACTGTAGCGGCCCCCAATGGCCAATCTCGCCCAAACTTTTACTGGTTGTTGGGGGCCTACAAGACCTTATACTGATCAAGTTTGATGGCGGTCGAACATTTCTAAAGCCTTTGATTCATTGCTTGAACTTGATTGGCGCGTGGTGGTCACATGGTTTGGTTTATCGACTCGCTATTCGCTGCAGTACAGCAACCTCTTGCACGCATGTAACACACCAAGTTTGGTTGAAATATCTGTTTGCATTCCGGAGTAATGAGCCTGTAATGAACCTTAAAGTGCTTTTCTGGTATAGCGCCCCCACATGGCCGATTTATGCCAAACTCTGCATGTTCCCTTTGTTCCTAATTGCAACCATGGATACCAAGTTTGGCGACATTCGGACAAATGGTTGCTGAGATCCGGCCTCACATCCTGTTTGGCGGCTTCATCGCCGAATTTGATTGGCTGTAATGGACAAATAATTATGCGAATCAAAATTCTTTCTAGAATCTTTTGTGAGGCTTGGTCTGAAGATCATCTGTGCCAAGTTTCGGGAAGATTGGACAAAATTTGTGGTATGAGAAAAGTTTTAGACATTTTTCACAAAATCCAAAATGGCGGAAAATCTAGTTAGGCGGAAATGAAAACATCCTCTTGCAAAGTTGTTCAGCACATGCTCCTGCATCATATGACACTGGTTTCATGTCTCTAGGACAATCAGAGCCTGAGTAATAGGCATTTGAAAATCGCGACTTTGACCCGATGGTGACGCTAGAGGCATGGGCCTATGGACACCAAACTTTTTTTGTGTCTGGCATAGCCCTCTATCATTTTGCCATGTTTCAAAAGAAGTTATCCTGTAGAAGTAGGTGAACCTTGCAAAAACGGCGGAAGAAAAAAAACCCAAAAAAAAACAACTAACATTTACAGATTTCGCTGCTTGGACCCCTAATAAATATAGCTGCAAGCAGCAATTAAGGGGTCCAACCAATTTGAATGCCATAAGAGGATAGACCTTATAGGCCTGATAGGTTGTTTCGGCCGGTTTGTGTTCAGGATTCATGAGCGTTTAATGTGATTTTCTAGAACAGCGCCCCCAAATGGCCAATTGCTGCCACACACTGCACATGACCTTACCTTGTCATAGCAATGGTGCATACCAAATTTGGTGAGAATCAGACAAACTGTTGTGGGAGATATGCTTTCACTTCCTGTTAAATTGTAGGACTCAGGAATTTGTTGACAAATGACATCTGCTGTGTTTGAAATGTCTAATATTGTTAATAGTTATTGATGGGCAGTATCCACAGGTGCTATTTGTGAAGTTTCTTGGAAAAGGGACGAACGGCCTAGGACTACTTCTCAAAGGTAGGTTTTTCAGAAAATTCAAAATAGTGGAAAATGCTGTCAGGCGGAAATGAAAATGGCCTTTTGCAAAGTTGTACAGCACCTGTTTCCGTATCATATTATACCAGTTGTACAGTGGATATAAAAAGTCTACACATCCCTGTTAAAATGTAAATATAATGTGAACAATTCAATTGAAAAACAAACTGAAATCTTCGAGGGGGAAAATAAAAAATAAAAACCTTACAATAACCTGGTTGCATAAGTGTGCACACCCTCTTATAACTGGGGATGTGGCTGTGTTCAGAATTAACCAATCACATTCAAACTCATGTTAAATAGAAGTCATTACACACCTGCCATCATTTAAAGTGACTGTGATTAATCACAAATAAAGTTCAGCTTTTCTAGTAGGATTTTCCTGACATTTTCTTAGTTGCACCTCAGAGCAAAAGCCATGTTCCGCAGAGCTTCCAAAGCATCAGAGGGATCTCATTGTTGAAAGATATCAGTCAGGAGAAGGGTACAAAAGAATTTCCAAAGCATTAGATATACCATGGAACACAGTGAAGACAGTCATCATCAAGTGGAGAAAATATGGCACAATAGAGACATTACCGAGAACTGGACGTCCCTCCAAAATTGATGAAAAGACAAGAAGAAAACTGGTCAGGGAGGCTTCCAAGTGGCCTACAGCAACATTAAAGGAACTGCAGGAATTTCTGGCAAGTACTGGCTGTGTGCTACATGTGACAACAATCTCCCGTATTCTTAGTATGAATGGGCTATGGGGTAGGGTGGCAAGACGGAAGCCTTTTCTTACAATGAAAGAGACTTGTACAGTGGGCACTATGCATGATGGGTTAATTTCTTCATGCGCTTCCCTTTTTACACTGTCCTGTAAATCTGGACTCATTAGACCGCATGACCTTTCTCCATTGCTCCAGAGTCCAATCTTGACTGTTCAAAGTTGAAGGTTCACCACTTTTCTTCCAGGTTTTAATAATGCATTTGACAGTTCTTAACCCAATTTCAGTTATTTCAGCAATCTCCTTAGTTGTTTTCTTTGCTTGATGGAGGGCCAATAATTTCAACCTTCTGAAACACAGTAACATCTTTTCCACGACCACGGGATACGTCTTCCGACATGGTTGTTTAAGAAATGAGAAGCTACTCACTGCACAAGTTAGGGTAAACATAATGGCAACCAGCTGAAATATATTAATCATTGCATTAATTATTCAATCATAGGTTCTTAAGTATCTACTTATTTAAATCCAAAAAGTGAAGTTTTTTTGGTCAAGCAGTGTAGACTGTTGGATGTTTGGGGTAACTTCAAAGTAAGATGAAGTAGCAGTATGAGGCACTTGAAATAGAGAAAGTACCAACATACCTTGAAGAGGGTGCAATGACATCACAAGTGGAGCTATATGCATCTGATGTTATTGCATTCCCGACAGGTCAAGGAGTTGATGACACGGCTACACATTAACAAAATCAGTAGACTGCAGATTGTTTCCTGGGGCTGTGCTAATGTTCTGTTACTATTAAAGTAATTGTTTGAGAAGGATTAGTTCTTGTTCGGTCCCTTAATAAGGCCTGTATATAAGCATCCCAAAATTTCTTAGTGTTGTTTTCTTAGTGTTGAGTGTTTTGTTTTTCTCCCTGGATTTAAAATGTGGTTGAATTTGTATGATGGACAATTAAAGGCAATTCATTCATGTTCCTAAAAGAAATTAGGCCAATTGATAAAAAGGTAATGTTTGAGCGTACCTGAGAAATTGACTGTTGCAAGGTAGGTGTAACTTCAAAGTGAGGTGAAGTAGTAGTATTAGGCACTCTACAGTCAAAATCAGTGGGCCAGGGTTTGCTTTTGAAACTGTCTTGTCTGGCTTCATATAAACAAAGGAGCAAATGCTGTATGTCTGATAATTTAGCTACTTTTTATCCTAGACGAAGTAAAGCACACGGTGCCAAAGATAATGGGTCTTTGCTTTCTTGCAGCAACACCATGTCGTAATGGAATAACTGCGTTGTTTGTACACTAGAACTACCAAGGCAGTCATTTTGACCATTTTTTTTTTTGCAAGTTAGTAACTTTGTCGAAATGAAACCCATGTACCTATAGGACCCTGACTTTTCATAAATGTGTGTATGTTTTATTCTAAATTTGTTGTTTTATTAACATTGGTATGGAACAATTTTTCTTGAGAGTATTTCCTGTTATTATTTCAAGGTTGTAATTACACCAAAAGCAGAAAACTGGTAGCGCAGTTTGTACTTACTTCTCATTATAAAATGAGTAAGATACCAAAATTTGAGACCAAAAAACCCCTACACATCCCTCTAGTAAGTCGACAGAACAACATTTTTACATCATTATTATAATAAAAACGACGTAATACGGTGCTAAATTTCATAAATAGCGAATAACTTACTTGTTATCCAGATGGGTCACCGTCATGGCAATTCCATCGAATAGAACAGTTCAGAAAACCTCCTTTCTGTATAGGCAAGAAAATGTTACAACATCTCACAAAATAACTGACATTTCATCAATACATGTTAATCTGGTCTAAACCAGTTAGGTTCATTCCTCTTATCAGTTTATCTCTCCGCCCAAGGTTCACCCAAATGCAGGTTGCCCACCTGCATTTTACAAATACCTCTTGACTTCAGTCATCCACCAATGTCTCTCTTACTTACGACGCAAAGAACATAGTGGATATAAAAAGTCCACACACCCCTGTTAACATGCCAGGTTCTTGTGATGTAAAAGAATGAGACAAAGATAAATCATGTCAGAACTTTTTCCATCTTTAATGTGACCCTTAACGTGAACAAATCAATTGAAAAACAAACTGAAATCTTTGAGGGGGAATAATAAAAAACTCACAATAACCTGGTTGCATAATTGTGCACACCCTTAAACTAATACTTTGTTGAAGCACCTTTTGATTTTATAACAGCACTCAGTCTTTTTGGGTAGGAGTCTATTAGCATGGCACATCTTGACGTTGCAATATTTCCCCACTCTTCTTTGCAAAAGCCCCCCAAATCTGTCAGATTGCGAGGACATCTCCTGTGCACAGCCCTCTTCAGATCACCCCGCAGATGTTTAATTGGATTCAGGTCTGGGCTCTGGCTGGGCCATTCCAAAACGTTAATCTTCTTCTGGTGAAGCCATGCTTTTGTGGATTTGGATGTGTGCTTTGGGTCATTGTCATGCTGAAATGTGAACTTCCTCTTCATCTTTCTAACGGACGACTGAAGGTTTTGTGCCAAAATTGCCTGATATTTGGAACTGTTCATAATTCCCTCCACCCTGACTAAGGCCCCGGTTCCAGCTGAAGAAAAACAGCCCCAAAGCATGATGCTGCCACCACCATGCTTCACTGTGGGTATGGTGTTCTTTGGGTGATGTGCAGTGTTGTTTTTGCACCAAACATACCTTTTGGAATTATGGCCAAAAAGTTCAACCTTGCTTTCATCAGACCATAACATAGACCATAAAGGCTTCCGTCTTGCCACCCTACCCCATAGCCCATTCATATGAACAATATGGGAGATTGTTGTCACATGTAGCACACAGCCAGTACTTGCCAGAAATTCCTGCAGTCCAGAAGTTCCTGCAGTATGGGATGGTTTTATACCCTGGGGGGAAGACAGCACCCATGAGTTTTATTTATTTGCAACATACAATCTGTGGGACCACCATTGAGGCAACATCTTTCCTAGTCAACATCTGTTTAAACATATCCATGGATAATGTTACACCCTGGAAGACAGCACCTATGGATAAAGTGTAAAACTTCACTTTAGAAGCCGGCCATTTTTCCATTTGGCATGTCATGCTGATCTGTCAGCAGCTTAAAGGGAGGTATTTGAGTATCACTTCTTATGCGCATCATATATTTATGGAACGTATTCTTTTTCGATCCTCCATTCTGTAACCTATTACATAAGTCAGGGCTGTCACTGGTGTATCACTAAGCACAAACACCAATATTGATCCTCATACAGATCTTGAAATAAAAAACAAATTAAACTCAAGACCAGGAGGAAATCCTCCTATTTATTTGTGACTCTGAAAAACAGCTCCTCTCTCTAAGGTAGCATCTCAAGAAACCCAACACCTCTGCCCACCCTCTCCTCCCAGAGAATGAAGCCCCGGTACCACCTGCTCAACCCCCCTCCCTTGCTCTGCTCCCCTCCATGTTTCATATCAAGACTTAATTAAAAGACCTATTAAATGTAGCCATATAACAACACCCCCCCTCGAGAATGAACCCCCCGAAAAACAACTGTCCAAATATTACCTCACATGAACATCCGGTCATAAATTACCATCCATAAAAAAAAAATGTCATAACCCTTTAGACCTTTCACTGCAGTCACAGGTGCCAAAGGTCAAAGGCAAAAAGCAATAAATCACTCTTGATGCTGTATACAATTATCTTCTAATGACATTTTGTTAAACAGAACAATTCCATGATATCTTTTGGCTTCGAATTGATTATTTGTTCTATGCTTTAATTTCAGAGTACATGAAGACATTACACTGTGAATTTCAATAAAAACTGGAAAAATGTTCTAAAACTGTTCTAAACGTTTTGACCAGTAGTGTATATACTTAAAAAAGTATCCTAGCAACACCATTCCTTTTCTGCGACAGTCTTTGGGTGAAACCCTTCCAAATAAGAGCATCCGCACATTTGTGTCATGTATTGTTCAATTACAGAGGCCCATATCTATAGTATTGGGAAAGAAAGTGAAATCTAGAGTCAGGTCTAAAATTTCTACGTGAGGTTTCTGATGAGAGCAGGTCTGGGACTGTCCCTGCAACGTCATTACTTTTCTGGGATAATCTCTGGGTGAAATCCTTTCAGTTGAGCCACAAGTCTGCGTGATATATGGTTGATTTTGTGAAGGGAGAATTATGAAAAAACATTATACATGCCGGCCTCCTGGCCCTGAGAAATGTGCCTTCTCCAGGGAGGTCCGAATGACATAGAGCTTCCATTCTACTTGCAGCATACTCAGGGCATATCTAGTTTTGAAATTAGACCATACCCAGCTCTGTGCGATGTATGAGTCAATTCTGAGAGGGGATACTATTTTGGTGTGTTTAACTGCTTGGCAATTTGTGCTGACCCATAGGGTATCACTTCCCAAGGTGTACAAAATTGTCTTGGAGTATCCCAACAACACCACAACTCTTTTGGGAGAATCTTTGGGTGAAAATCTTTCAAATAAGATCACTCATACCTCTCAGCTATCTATGGTTGGTTTTTTGGAGGGAGAACTTTTTTCATATTCCTCACACATATAAAATCTAGGTCTCTTATGCCTCAGAGATATGAACTTATCATGCCCTTCTCTGGGGGTTCTGAGTGCAGTCATTTGACTTGCTGAATGCTCAAAGCATATGTAGCTTTAAAAAGAAACCATAAACAGGTCTGTGAGATGTATGGTTCCCATGCAGGAGTTGGTACAGGCTTGTGCAACTGTTGGCTCAGAATTGGTCGATTGGTCTGTGTACCTTTTTGCCTTCCAAGGGCCAATGTTCAGGCTAGGAGTTTCCCATTTACACCATTTAAGGCCTGGATGACATATATATGGTTGCCATGCAGGAATCGGTCATTGAAATCATCAGGGTTTTTTTCTCATTGGTCTGGTTCACAGGACACCTTCCAGATGCCCTCATGCAGTTAAGGAGTGGCACCATTCAAAGCCTTGGACATGGACTTTGGGGTACACATCCTCTACCATTTCACATCTCTATAGGTCCTTTACCACTTCACAACTCTGCAGCTCCTCTACCACTGCGCTACATCTCATTTTCTCCTCTATCACTCCCTGTTTCCTCTATAAATGCATCATCTCAATCATTCTGTGCCTCCATGCCTCCTAAATCACTGTGCCTCACCAATCATTCTGTGCCACCTCTATCCGTCCATGCCTCCTATATCCCTCAACCTCCATTTTTCTTGAACTTTTTCTGTCAATAAACTAGGGACTTGTGTTAGCGCCGCTGAAAACTGTTGTGATGATTAAAGCAGTAAAACTGGCCTTCTTTAGACTAGTTCAGTATCTTTAGGATTAACATTTGTGGGTTCAATTACAGGCTCAACATAGCCAGAAACAAAGAACTTTCTTCTGAAACTCTTTATTCTTGTTCTGAGAAAAATGAAGACTATTCCATGCGAGAAACTGCCAAGAAACTGAAGATCTTGTACAACTTTGTGTACTACTCCCTTCCTAGAACAGCACAAACTGGCTCTAACCAGAATAGAAAGAGGTGTGAGAAACTGAGCAAGAGGTGCAAAACTGAGCAAGAGGACAAATACATTAGTCTCTAGGTTGAGAAACATATGCCTCACAGGTCCTAAACAGGCAGCTTCATTAAGTAGTACCCGCAAAAAAACAGTCTCAACATCAACAGTGAAAAGGCCAGGATGTTGGCCTTCTAGGCAGAGTTGCAAAGAGAAAGACATCTCAGAATGGCCAATAAAAAGAAAAGATTAAGATTGGCAAAAGAACACAGACACTGGACAGAGGAAGAACTCCTCTTCAACTGTTTAAGACCAAACAACTGATTGATTTGTAACAGCATTTTCAAGTATTGGTAGGCATGGTTTAGAGATTGAAAGCTTGATAGCTTATCTATCTACTCTCATCTTGAGGGGTTGACTTGTGTTCTTCAACCATGTATTTGTAGTGTAATTGTGATGCATTGATCTGTAACTGTGGCTAGATAGTATCTATACTATAGTGTGACATTGTTAGCCTTATTAAATCCATAAATCCATTCTGAGGTGAAACGTTACTCCATTTACCACTCACAAATGTAAAGCCAGCTAGCTACGCATTTGGAGATTTATATTTTTTTGTTTGTACTGGTAGACCTCTTGCACTGGTCAAGCAATTTGGAACACCTAGTTTTCTTATTTTTTATTATAAACACATGTATTGTCTAGGTAAAACAAGGCTATACCTGCTTGATCTGAATTGATTGTTAGTAACAATGAGTAATTTAATTCCAACTAATCCCTCATCCCAGCATGGCCAGCATGCTGTGACTGCAGCAGCGCCAACTTTTTCTCAATGCTTTCCTGGTCAATTGAAGAACCCAGACAGGGACAGATTCAGGGAATGTTCAACAACGCATGATTAGTGGAATTGTGAGAAAATTCATTGTGGTATACCAGAAATCAGGAAACACACCCAATGACCACCATTTCATTTTTCCCTCCTGCCCATTTTTGTCTTTACACTACTAATATTGTTTAAAATCTTGCAGCTCATTCCCTTGGCTTTTCAAAACAAAACGAAAATGTCAAA
>JACXGI010001804.1:52318-84768 GCA_016801175.1 Esox masquinongy
CCCCCCCCCCCCCCCCCCTCAGATTGCCTTGCCAGATATATTGTATAAATGTACTTTGCTGAAATGTTTTGTTTTGGTAATTACTGTAGTTATCCAGTTTACTAGAGACGACATTAAAAAATCTACAAGGAGGATGATCTACAAGGAGGATGATAGAAAAGTCTACAAGGAGGATGGCTTCTTTACAAAGCACCAGGTATGGTATAAGTAGCATAATAATTTTATCATCAATTTAATTCACAATACATCTTGATTTTGTTGATCTTTTCCTTAAATGTCAATGTTTTCCAGTGCACTGACTGATAAAGTAAATCTAATGCAATCACTTCCAGTTTGGTTCACCTGGTCACTGCATTAAATTTTTTTATTCAGTGTCATTCAGTGTATCAAATTAAATGGATTTAGTGGTAGTACACATTAGTCAGTTTTGACTTTACACTTACATTAAGTATTTATCACCATGAAACATTTGATTTTGCAGGTGGAAATGAAAGGAGAATGAACGCAGTCCTATTAGAGTCAAAGGGATACACTGGCTCCGTTATTAGAAGTGCCTCAGCAGGAAGAGTTAGATCTTACACCACTCCCAGTAAATGCTCCAGAATTCGCTCTAATGCCGAAAAGCGACATGCACACAATGCAAGATGGTAATGCCACTTCAGATGCTTGCCCTACATGTGAAAGGCCATTGTGAACAGATATCTGATTTAGAGTTGGAAGTAAGACAGTTGCCCTTTCATATTGGTACAATAATGCTATTTCAAGTTGTCACAACATAGCAATAAAAGTACATCACATTATAGCACTCTTATTTGCTCTTTTTACAGGAAGCAAATGTGGAGTTTGTTGAGTCTTTTACAGGAAGCAAATGTGGAGTTTGTTGAGTCTGTGACTCAACAAAAAAAATGAAATTTTTGCTGAAATAACGTGGACAACAGAACATTTTTTAACGGAACTAAAGTGTACTCTTGTACAAAGATTGCAGTAGATAGCTAGCTAATAACTATACAGTACCTATAATGAATACAATGACTCCAATCACTCCATGGCTGGTTCGTTTCTTTAGAAAACAGTAAAAAAAAGGGTCATGTAATACAATTATTCTTTTAAATATATGATATTTATGGTATTACGGAGTGGATATATATTGTTGTGCGACGGCTGAAAAGTACTGAGTGCATAAATATTTCTGAGAGACAAAAATTGGAACATCTGAAAGGGGGAGTCGAACCGGGGTCAAAATATTAAAGGCCATGTTGAACTATTCGTTTAACTGCTCATTTAATGCAATGGCGTTGGCAGCGTTTGCTATGTTTGTGCCGTTGTCACAGCTGTTTAAGCAAAACTCAAGCCTTGAGGTATATTTTCTCCCATATTAAGCATGTTTGTAAGCACCGACGTTGAAGCCGGAACTTTTAATAATCATGCTGTTGTGTAGGCTATGTGGGACAATATCTTGGGGCCACTCGCTTCCTTGAAGCAGACGACTTCGCTAGCAGTTGCAGTGTTAACTCAAACTGAAATTGAAAAACCTTCAAGTATTTAAACAAAATTAAGCCAGGTATTTAAGTTATCTAGAAAAATACGTACAACAGCCGCAAGAAAAACTTAAATATATGAGAATCATGGTATTACAGAGTGGATATATATTGTTGTGCCATGGCTGAAAAGTACCGAATGGATAAACATTTCCGAGACAAAATTTGGAAGGTCTGAGAGGGAAATCAAACCAGTGTCACAATATTGAAAGACAGGGATGTTCCCGCGACACCACAGGGACTGCTGGTAGTCAGTGCACCTCCGTATAGTCTCCAGGAGTTGTGATCTATATTACCCAAAAAGCATAAACAGATGCGTACTACAAAAATCCACCAGAAATATTCGCAATATAACCGTAAACAGTTTTGTTTTAGGCTTACTATAACGTAGCTACTGATGGTTGTAGCCAGCAAAGTTTTTGTCTATTCTGAACAAATCCTAATGCATAATTTGTTTTGTCTGCAGTAAGGCTCAAATACTGGTCGGCTGTATAGCAGTCCGTATCTCTAACCATTATGCTATTTAATAAGGGGTAGTTAGCCAGTCACTCAATCACTCAGTAAGAGACATTAGCTCTTTGCGGCCAGCTCGGCTTACGTGGTCCAGCAAAAACAATGTGAGTATAGAGTGGAGAATTTGTGTGTGTTATGTATAGAGATACGGGACATTTAATTAAATAGGAATGATTTAAATAGGAATGTCTGTATGCTGAATGACAGGAGAATGTGTCTGTGTGATTTTCTGTGGAGTTATAAGAGTGTGTAAAGAGAGACGAGAGAAAGTGTATTCGGAGGGAGGGAGTAGAGGGTAGGATAGGAACATGTGCGTGGAGCAGAGAGTGTGTCTTGGTGAGAAATGTGGGGGGAGGAGAGTGTGGATTGTGTGTGAAGAGAGAATATAATGTGTGTGGGATAGTGTGGAGGAAGAAGCGTATGGGCGTAAAGAAAAATGTGTTTGAGTGGTTGTGGAGACAGAGGAGATGATGGAAATCAAGTGTCTAAGACACCATGATGTGTTTTTGTGTGTTGAAATAGAAAACAATGTGTGTTGAGGAGGTGTACGGAGATGGAAAGTGGAGATGGTTTACATTAAGTATCAAAGATACATAATGTACTGATTAACTTCAACAGCGAATTTTATGTGTCAAACTTGTATGACAGAATTTCAGTTAATATCTTAACATCTGTGACATTTATAATTGCTATAAAGCCATTACATTGTGTGTAGGTGCGAAGTGTCAAAGATGTTAGCCACCTTGCGTTAGCTACCTAGCATTAGCGACATTGCGTTAGCCAAATAGCGTTAGCCATGCAGCGTTAGCAACACAGCTTTAGCCACCTTGCGTTAGCCACCTTGCGTTAGCCACCTTTATTTTTTTTAATTTTTTTTTATTTAAACTTTATTTAACCAGGTAAGCCGATTGAGAACAAATTCTCATTTACAACGGCGACCTGGCCAAGATAAAGCATAAAACGTGCTGGACAACATAGTTACTTTAGATACATAAAATATAAACATACAAAATACAATAAAGATTCTACAATACATATAATACAGATCGAATGAAGAGTCAATACACAGTTTGTGCAAGGTGATGTCTAAGTGGTATGGCTATGACAAAATAGAAATACAATAGAGAGTCTATATAAAAATACAGAATGTAGTAAAGAGTCTATATAGTTTGTGCAAGGTAAATCAATCGGTATGTAAAGATTTTATAGCAGTAATGGTAGGGGGAATAACACTTGAGTATTTCTGCATACCTGAGTAAATGGAAAAGTGCAAAAGAGCATAAAACAAAAATGACAGCAGTGCAGGCAAAATTTGTGCCACTATGCAATGGGGGGAATAACAGAGAAAATAGAATAAGTGTGTGCTAAACAGTGCATGTGAGGGGTGTGCAAAACAAGCAGTGAGGGGAAGAACAGTTTCAAGTTTGAGGGTTTTTTGCAAATCGTTCCATTCGTTGGCAGCAGAGAACTGGAAAGAGTGGCAGCCAAAGGAGGTGTGGGCTTTTGGGGTGACCAGAGAGATGTATCTGCTTGAGCACAGGCTGTGGGTAGGTAGAGCTATGGTGATTAGTGAGCTTAGGTACGGCGGGACATTGCATAGCAAGGACTTATGAGTTGGTACCAGTCAGTTAAGCGCCAAATATGTAATGAGGGCCAGCCAACTAATGCGTAGAGGTTGCAGTGGTTGGTGTTGTATAGGGCTCTGGTAACGAAACGTATGGCACTGTGGAAGACCACATCCAGTTTTTTAAGGAGAGAGTTTGAGGCAATTCTGTAGATGACATCACTGAAATCTAGAATTGGTACGATAGTCATTTTCACCATTGCAAGTTTGGCATCATGAGTGAAGGAGGCCCTGTTGCGGAATAGGAAGCCGATCCTAGACATAATTTTAGATTGGAGGTGGTTTATGTGGGGCTGAAAAGAGAGGAAACTGTCTAACCAGACACCTAAGTATTTGTATGTGTCCACGTATTCTAATTCAGACCCATCTAGCATAGTGATGCCAGTCAGACGGGCAGGTGTGGGCAGCGATCGGTTGAAAACCATACACTTAGTTTTATCAGAGTTTAGGAGTAGTTGAAGGTTTCGGAAAGAGTGCTGAATGGCATCAAAGCTCTTCTGGAGGTTTGATAGCACAGTATCCAATGAAGGGCCAGATGTGTACAGAATGGTGTCGTCTGCATAGAGGTGGATCTGAGAGTCCCCAGCGGCAAGAGCAACATCATTGATATACAGAGAAAAAAGAATCGAACCCTGTGGCACCCCTATAGGTACAGCCAATGGTCCAGACAGCAGGTCCCCTGATTTAACACACTGGACCCTATCAAAGAAATAGTTAGTGAACCAGGCGAGGCAATCATGTGAAAAACAAAGGCTGTTGAGTCTGCCAATAATAATGCGATAATTGAAAGAGTCAAAAGCCTTGGACAGATCAATGCAGACAGCTGCACAAGTGTTTTTTATCAATGGCGGCTATGATGTCATTTAAGATCTTGAGTGTGGCCATGGTGCAACCATGACCAGCATGGAAGCCAGATTGCTTAGCAGAAAGGGTACAGTGGGATTCGAGATGGTTGGTAATCTGTTTGTTGACCAGGTTTTCGAAAACTTTGGAAAGACAGGGTAGGATGGATATAGTTCTGTGGCAGTTTGGATCAAGGGTATCATCCCTTTTGAAGAGGCTTTGGAAAGCAGCGGCTTTCCAATATCTAGGGATTTCTGAAGATGAGAGATAGGTTGAAAAGACTGATAATGGGGGTTGCAATAACATTTGCAGATAATATTAGAAAAGAGGGGTCCAGATTATCCAACCCAGCTGATTTGTACGGATCCAGAAAACACAACCCTGATCATGTGCACCAAATGTAATCTCACTGAGTGACAAATAACAACAGATATTGTGCTATGGCTATTATGCCGCCACTGTTTGGCCAAACTGAATGTACTTGCATGTTACATTGCAATAGTTTTCAGGACATTTACCTCAAATGGTATTAAAACACAATATTCTGCATCAGATAAATTGCAATGTAACATGCAAATTGCTTAATTGCATGGTAAATATAACTGAATGGATCTTTATCAGTCTTCCCCAGCACAGAGCATATTAATGAATTCACCTTTTGCTTGTTGTACGATAATAATGGGGTCAGAAGAGATAATCATTATAATTTTCTAAGATATGTTTACTTACGTATGTATATTAACATCAATGATTGAGCAAAGTATTTCTTTAATAATAGTTTAATTGCGATGATCAAAAGACTATTACAGGTGGCAACAATAAAACCAATACCTTTCCAGAGTTTCATTGATTTGGAAAATGCCCTCCCTATTCTTACTGTAAAAATATGTTGACTTTGGTAGGGCATGGGCTTATAACCTATGTACCCATGTGTTATTGTTAAATTACAACACAGATTTCATTTTAATTTAACTGACATGTCTACAATTTAAAGGTAGAATTGATAAGTTTAGCCCTCAGAAGAGGAGCTGTAGAAACCAATGAAAACAGAAATTACTTAACTACTGAGAACGGATTATCTACTGAGGCTTAAACACATAACACCCTCTCTACCAAAGGCACATTTTTAATAGGTAAATTATTGGTTATAATGTTCATGTCACCAGAATGATTTAATGTGAACTAAAGCTAGCTGAGGCACTTCTAGCAATTATTTTTGACGAAATAATCATGGCAACGTTTCATTCCACTAAACATATGCTTACATTAGCAAATCATTGTACAACTGGAAACAGAGAATTAACTTAACTACATGAGCATAGATTAGCTACTGAGGCTTGAAAGCATGACACCATCTCTAAATAGTCAAATTATTATTAGCGAAACCATATATTATAATGTTCATGTGATCAAAATGATTTTAGATGGACTAACGTTAGCTTAAACTGAGGTTAGTTAAATATATTTCCGTTAGCTAACATTACTAGCTAGCTAATGTCAAAAGCATTTATCGCTAATGTTAGCAATTTTTTGACTCTGCTGGGTAGTTTATTTTTTATTAAATAATCACGACAACATTGCATTCCACTAAATATTTGCCTATAGTTGCAAGTCATTGTACAAAAGAAAACAGTGTATTACTTAGCTACTGAGCATAGATTAGCTACTGAGGCTTGAAAACAAAACACCATATCTAAAAGGCAAATTATTAGTAGCTAGACTGTCTGTTATAATGTTCATGTCAACAGAATAATTTTAGATGGAGTAACTAGCCAGACTCCTAATAAAAGCCACTAGCTGCTAACTAATGAGGCAATATGAATTCTATGTACGGTATAGTGTGTTGCTTTGGATGATAAAGAGGGACAACAATATATAGCTTTGCTGGATGTAGCACAGTGCCCCATGATTTCACATTATATTTGTAATTTCAGAAACTCTCCTGAGTATTTCATACAATACATTCACTGCGATACTGAAGAAAAATATCCCTTGTACATTACAGTGGTGGGATGGAAAATAAGGCCTTTACACACTGCATTGGCCCTGGGTTTGCTTAGCCTGTGTTCACACAAGAGTTTGTTAACCCTGGGCTAAGGCTTAACCCTAGGCTAAGGATTCACACTTGTGTTCCTAAGCCCTGGGCTAACGGAACAAATATGACACAATACCATTTTACATTCTATGATAAGCTGCAAATGTTTCGTTCTCTCTGGCATGCGAATAATGTTACAGTAGCCTACATCACTGACACATGATCAATGTTACGCTACCACGATTCAATTAATGACTTCATGACATCGACTGATCAAGATGTCCACCCTATCGGCATTTGCTTAAACAACTTTGTCAAAACTACGCAAAGAAAGAGAAAAACATTAGTCAACCTTAATTTGTTCGACATATTCGCTGGATTTACATCCAAAGCAAGCTGCAATAACTACTTCGCTAAGATTTAGCAGGTATAATGAAACGACAAAACTTTGCAGAGTGAAAGGACCAAAACAGACGGAGCTGTTGGTAACGGTGCGTGTCACAAGCCTATGTAAATTAAGTGAAAGGGCAGGTTTTGTGATTGAACAATAAACGTTCTATGGTTTTGTTCTTGACCCTGTTTCACACTGGTTATTTTGTCACCATTTTTCTAGGGCTAGCCCTGAAAAGTCGGTGCTAACCCTGCTCCAGAGCATGGCCAGCTAGCCCTAGGCTAAGGGTGGTGCTTTCCCACTTCAAAATATGCAAGTATGAACACTTGCTTAGCCCTGAGCTTAGGAGGCCCTTAGCCCATGGCTTTGGATACTCTTAGTCCTAGGCTAAGGTGCGTGTGAACACATCTAGTGTGGTTGGATGTATTACACAATCAAGCTCCAAAGCAAACGAGCACAAGCAAATTAAAAACAATAACATCAAAATATGATTTTTTTATATTATATAATGTTCTCTACATTAGCTTACATAAGCTCTAACCATTTCTCAGTGTGCTCCACCTTATAATATTCTTTAATCTTTGAAAAGTATTATTGAAATTGTAATTTTGTTTCATTTATAAATTCCCCAACAGTTTTTTTTTAAAATGTAGCCTACACAACACAAATTACAGACACATGACAGACCTTTATTTTGAAGGCAACATATGAAAATCAGAAGTCTTATTGTTGCTGTCTAATCTCTAATGTAGAGTGTTACTGTTGCTACCAAAGTTAAATAAATAATAGGCCTGCAAGTATAAAGCGGTATAGTTGTTTTTAACGGTTTTGTGAGTACGATTCGTTTAATGCCAACTCCATTACATGAACCGTACACGATCAGTTGCATGGATATTGTGGAGGTGGTAACAGCTGGCCACAATCGATGACGTGCGTTACTTAATCACAGAATCGCAAACTCCTCTTAAATTTCGAAATCAAACCTAAACATTTTCGAACCAGAATCGAAATCAGGTACACCCCTATATCCGCATGTCAGTGTATTTTCTAAGCCCATATAGTGTAATTTAAATGACAAAGAAATCCTCCCCTCTTGAAAGTCATTAGCCCCTGGACAACTTTTGTACATGGCAGCTACATTTATCTACTACCTTGCTGGTTAAAACGAACTATTAGCTGGTTACAGTCCTAACCTGCTTACCTGTCAAGTAGATACAGGTCAGTAACCAAAACAAACGTGTGGACAGGCATTTGATTTCCAAAGTGGGGCACTTTATCCTACTTACCAATAACGATTAGTAACTTTAGCACGATGAACGCAAAGCTGATAGTTCTAGCATGTATGGCAGCCTAATCCTATGGGCTATTAGGCTATTGTCATTCGACGTAACCATCCCATATTCACAGTGACAGTGGAATAAAGCGATTTAACAAGGGGCTTACAACACTGGTAATTACAGAAACATGAATACATGGCGAATGAAACCATCAAGGATGTACAATACCATTATTCAGCATGACAGGACGCAGCAACACAAATATACATCGCAAAGCCCAAATCAATGACATTACAGGTACCAAAAAAACAAGAACGTACTCACAACAACAATATTCCTACAATGCTGTAAGCCAGGTGTAAGCCGTAGTTGATCAATTGAAAGTGCCACACAAATCCTTTTCCTGTCTGGGACAGGGCTGCTAGGTTGTGGGTTGGTTCCTCACGATTTCCAGATTTTCTCAAAAAAGGCTTAGCCCGTCAATCCGCCACCAAATCCATTCCTTCTCCTCCATTGTGCGTTAAGAAACAACAGGGCACAGTACAAACCTAAACAAAAAATCTAACAAAGCACTGCATCTAGTACATCCTTACCCTGAACGGTTGCTGGTTGGGGGTTTGGTCGACCCTTCCTCTCAATTTCCATGTTTTCTCAACAAAGGCTTTGCCAGTAAGTCCACCAACAAATCCATTTTACTGCGTTAAAAACAACAGGGCTCAGTACAAATCTAAACAAAAAATCGAACGCAAAGCACTACATCTAAAAATCTAAACCTCACTAAAGAAAGTTAAAATAAATCTTAGATGTTCCTACATTATGTCCTAAGTAGCTGGCTCTCCGATCACACCACCTGAAAAATGTGCACGTAGGCAAGCTAGAAGACTGCTATGTGCCAAAGGACAGGCTCATTATGGCAAACTCGAAATCTGATTGGTTGAAGAATATGACAATCAACAACCTCCTCCCCATTTGCTTCAATAGAAGATGGGATTAACTCGAAATTCTAAGTCTCAGGATAGATTTTCACCCGGAGACAGCACGTGGAAAATCTGATTGGATAAAAGCTCTGATTTATCTGAGCTGCACTGGAAACAGCACAACCGAGGGAGAGAAAAGCAATAAACTACGTCAGTAGACTGATAAGAACGAACTTTGTAAAATACATCTAGCGTTAATGAAAATATATAATAAATTATAAAAATATAATTTTCTGATTCTGATATCACTAGGCCAGCAAAAAAGGTCTCTGGTCAGCAGCAGAGAAATATCTTCTTGTATACCAAATAATAACTTTATCAAGTCATCAATGTTTTGTAATTATTAGCGACATAAAATGTTAACTAGCATGTCATTAATTATGATTTCTGAAATTTCTGAAAGTAGTTAAAAATACAACCCCATTCCCGATTATCGTCTACCTTACTATTTAGTTCAATTGCATTATATTTCAAAAATGTTAACTAGCATGTCATTAATGATCATTTCTGAAATTTCCGACGTAGTTAAAAATACAACCCCATTCCCGATTATCGTCTACCTTACTATTTTGTTCAATTGCATTATATTTGGTTTTTATTGATGTTGCAAATGACAGATAGACCGTTTTACCTACCTTACTTGCCTTCCGGTAAAGAAAAAAGACACATGTGTCGCACATGTGGTATTTCACGATTTGCAACTTGTATGCTGAAGATTGTTTATCAAACAAAGTCAGATACAGGTGACAAGATGAGTGATTCAGAGACAGGAAGGTAATCAAGATTTGAACTTCCGGTCAGATTGGTGAATCATCTTGTTCAGCCATCTTTGTTCGTAGACATTTGGTCCCAGAATTCAGTGGAATGAAAAAACAAAAATGGCTGCGAACGTAAACAGTAATTAACTAAACAAGCTCAACATAACCTTCATAAAGGTGTTTTTCACTGATCGTATTTGTACATTACTAAATATGCAAGAATCGGAATTCATTATTTTTCACCATCTGTAGTGAAATAGTGAATAATCACATAAATAAAGGCATTATTAACACACAAACCATTGTCTGCTGGTTAGCATATATTTTATTGGTAAGAGAAGTGGAGTGATCCTCAGAAAAATAACACATCTTAGAAGGTTGCTCAATAAATATTCAGTATACTCTTTAACAGTACTACTGCCCTAAATAGTTTCAAAATATAATTCTAACCAGTTGAAATCAGAATACTGCTCCATATCTAATAACCAACATTATGTTTAACATGGTGGGCTGCTGTGGCAATTTTTGTTGTCATAATATACATTGCTGGAATTGTCAGTGCATACTGAAATAATATGCATTAAGAAATCACGCTGAGGGGCCTTCAGTGATATTTTAAATCTGTCATTTGATGCTATAGAATTAGCGTTTGAAGCATTTTTCACAAATTCAGAATTGCTGAAAAACCATTACGCCCAACTTATTGGGTCCCAATTGCAAATATGTTCCTTTGGAGGAGATGGAATTATATACCTCTTTTCAAGATTTTATTTTAAACATGGTGAGCATGGTGAGCTTGCAAATGTAGAGAACCTCAATAGCGCCACCGTGTGGTTGATAAAAAGATCCTTGCAGTCGTTTTTCCGTATTGTCCTTGTGAACATATGTACCAAGTAGAATTATTATACCATTATCCGTGTAGGAGATGTGCGCATCAATGTGCAAAACCACGCCCCCTCACATGTTCATTGGTCAATAGCATCCATGTTTTTTGACATAATGGTCTGGCTGATATAACATTTGAAGACCATGGTCCCTAGATGCCAAATATCAAAGTATGTGAAGATCGGACATTTGGTGCCAAGAGTTAATTTTTTAGTGTTTTTCCAAAAATCCAAAATGGTGGAAAATCCATCATGGCGGACTTTATGGGCCCCCAATGGTCACAAGGGGTGGGCGTGGTGAGCTTGCAAAAAGTGCAACTTTGGAGGCTTGTGACAGTGCCACCTTGAGGCCAACATGCATTGCACTGCACCAGAAGTTGCAGCCCTTAGCTCTTTACTACCATAAAAAATTTGGCCACCTTTAAGCCATTTTATCTCACGGGAATTTGCAAAAAACACCCTTTTTTGCCGGAAGAATAATAATTAAAGCTGCAAGCAGCATTGAGCGGGTTTCAGCAAACAGCACTTGACATCCTTATTGCACCATTTGCGCTGAGAAATACATATGAACGCAGTAGTTGTAAATGCACTATTCCAAACACATGGGGGAGCTAGAATGCTGAACATGCTATTTGTTCTTGAAAATCGTTTTCTAAACGACAGCACACACAATGTTCAGAATGTTCTCCTAACATAACAGGTTATAACAATTTTAAATAATAGAAAGGGCACAAGTCTGTTGGATTTTCCTATACTTTACCTGCGATTTTTGCTTTCACTTTTCAGCTGTTTGGGAAAGGATGGTTTTCAGAATGCATGTTCAGGCATGGTATCACAACAAATCCATTAAAAACGTGTGGCAAAGAAGTCTCCCCTGGGGGATGGGGGTTGGGCAGGTGCTAAGCCCCGAATGTATTGTGATCCTAACAACGCCTCTGGTCAAGGATATTGTTTTTATTTTGCTTCACTAATAATGAATTACTGTGATACCTTTGATGAATTACATAGGAAGCTGGATCATCTTCATGGTTCTATAAAATAATTAGCGAAATTTCTTATTCAGACAGATTATATGTTTCATATTTTGTTCAACCCCTAATAAAAAAGGAATTTCATGAATAAGATTGCAATACTAGAGGTAAAACTGATTTTGTCCCACTGCATGTGTTCAACATTGACCAACTAACATTACACTTCATTCTCATTGTTAAGTTAATTCGCATTCAACCGCAGGGAGTACAATGTTCGCAGGGAGCATTATGTCAATTTCCATAGGATGTCAGAGCGTTCTGCCAAAGAGTAGAACTAATTAATTTGATCAGGGCCCTAAAGCACAAAGATGATCGTTAGATGCATGTAAGTGCCTCGTTATTTTATCAGTGTTTCCCAAAAGCATTGTTACTTAAGAGGCACCTAACAACGCTTGTTACATTTATTTAGACAAATTAGATAATAAGTGCATGACTGGATGTAAATGTAACTGAATGCAATTTGTCAACTGAGGATAAAGAAAAATGTAAGTAAAACAAGAAATAGGCTAATTAAGAACGTGTTCTAAATTAACCGTTCACAAGTCTGAAAGCCCGCATCGTACTGCTGCTATCATTTGATGTTAAACCATCATAAGTGCTACGCTATTGGGAAACTGGGCCCAGGTTTATTTTTATTTGAAAACATTTTGCCTTTATGCTACTCACAAACAAGAATCTTTTAATACATTATATTTTTGATATCTGTATGTAATTATATTTATTGTACGCATGAATTCAGTTAAAACGTTTTTCTCATGTGTCTAATAGTTAATGAATAGTTTTTCTCATGTGTCTACATTATAATCATAATGTAGTGTCCCACTTTACCTAACAAAGTGTCCCATGTGCTGAAATAAGTTTATGATTCCACATGTTGTTCTAACCACAGCCTTAAGGGTTTCTTAATATTAGGCCTACATTAGTTTGTGACATCTGGAAATCTTGCATTTCATTTGTAAGTTCATTCAACCAAGGCTCTATCATTCACATGGGTGTATCACACATTCATCCATTGACCTCATGCATTCAGTGAGGGGTGATTAGCATCTGGGTACCATTAGCGGCTGCCTGAGTACCAACGCTAAGTGCCACGGGCTGTTGGCCGATTAACACTAGAACCGTCAGGCCTTTTTTACCCCCATTATCCACCAGAGCTGAACGCCGTTTGGCATAATTAGCATACCAATCGTTCCAATTAGCATGGACATTCTCCTCAGCAGCATCACGATCCAGCCATGCTTTTTGTGGTTAAATGCAAATTAAGTTAATTTGAGATCCGGGGCTATTCATAAAAGATCCGGGGCTATAGCCCCGAACGCCCAGGCCTAACGACGCCACTGTTGATCATGCAGAAGGACAAGATCCTTTTTACCTCTAAACTTAAACACCCCCTAGTGTACACATTATTCCAACACTTTTAAACAACACATGATGCACCCCTCCTACTATAGAAGTACATTATATCTAACTTTCTCTTTTTGTTTCCACTAGGTCGCCGGATTTGAATCCAATAGAAAATGTTTGGAATGAACTATAAACATTTGTTCCTAAGCGTGCCAAGCTGACAAGCTAAGATGAGCTTGTTATCACTATCAGAATGTTTTGGCTCGAGAAACTGACGATAAAGGCCTGCAAAAAATACATTGACCACATCTACAATGTCTTACCTGTGATCGTGGAGTTGGGGGGGGCAACTAAAATGTAGCATTGTAAATTCTGTATGTTGGTAAAATGTTTGACTGTACATTATTTAATTAAATATCTCGATTTTCATTTGATATTACTTTTGTCATTATTTAATTTCTAACAAAATTATCTGGCCTACTGTACAGTACCTGGCTGTTGTAGTGTGAGTTATTTATCAATGCAATTGATTTGGAAAACACCGTTTTGAAAGATACATCCTCTTCCTTACATGACTTCCTAAATAGGTTTGTATAGCCTTAGTAATAAAACCGAATTCATAAAATTACTGTTTTAAATTAGCAGAGAAAATAATATCCAACATAGCCTACACCATAGCCTATACCATTCATATTCTGAGTATTTTACCAAAGATTCAATCAAATGTAGCTATTACACTAAATAATTAGCCTATCAAGGAAAACGTCAAGTGCACACGGAACAAGACCAAGAAAAACTGTGCGTCAGGGTATAAGTTAGCCGGCAAGTGCACCTTTTCGCCGGTATCAGGTGAGTCCAGCAGATTAAAAAATGTTAACCGCCAAAATGTCCGGTGGGAAAAATACCCAATGAATAAGTAAATATATCAATAGCATATTAAATAGCCTGATATTGTGTGACCTGTATGATCTGTTGCCACGAAAACAGCGAGCCTCTGCTCACTACAGTATCACAAGAAAACAGCGAGCCTCTTGCTCACTCTCACAATAAGACATTACTGAGTCATGTGACTAAGGTTGGCGCAAGAACCAAAAGCGGTAACACCTACATGCGACTCCGAAATGTCCAACGTAAAGCAGATATAACCCGGCCGGCTTAAAAAAATCATAGTGATGGTGCTACTGAGGCCAGCAAACGAGGTTCAGTAAATGATCTGAGCCTATAGTATAGCATCACAACAATCTTAGGCCTATTTCAACACTTCAGCCAGCGCCATAGGGACTTCCATGAAAAAGTCCATATGGGGGGTTGGGGTTCTAAGCCCAGAATGTATTGTTATCCTAGCAACGCCTCTGGCAACAGCTAGGGTCTGTGAACTGATCTTGACAATCAGTTCACAGATTGTGAAGAGTTAATTCTGCTTACTAATTTAAATAAAAAATATCTGTTGGATCATAGAGTTTGTGTTTTATTGCTGTTTAAGGTATTATACATTATGGCTAGGGTATTATACATTATTATAGCGATTTAAGAAATGAATTTAACAAAATTTCACACAACGTTTTACAAATATCTGCAATTTGGACCACTTTGCAAATGAGATAGAAAAAAGTTAGAGCGTTTCATATCTTTGTCTACTTCTCAGCTATTTGAATCAGAAAAAATAACGAAAATATCTCTTACCGAATTTGAGATATTGCAACCGCAGGAACCATAGCAACACGATTTTTAGCAATATTTCCCAAATTATTGCTGTTTAGCCCACCGTCCCAGCAAAATAGAGAAAAGGTTCAATAATTTTATGTATTCCTATGCCTGTCAGCTATTTAAATCAGAAAAAAGTAAAAAAAAAAATTCTAATCAAACACGAGCTACTTCAACCGGATTAACCATAGCAACAGCATTTTTCCCAACTTTTCAAAAACTGCTCCAATTGAAAGTACTTTCTGAATCAGACACACCAACATGGAGGAAAATAAATATAGATATACTTCTCAGCTATTAAACACAGATATAATTTTGAAAATATCTCTTACCAAACTCAAGCCACTGCAACCGGAGTAACTAAAGCAACAGGATTTTTTCCTACTTTTCAAAAACAGCTCCAATGGAAAGTACTTTCTGAACTAGAAAAACAAACACTGCTTTCCCTAAATGTACCTCTACCTTTCACCTACAAGAATCAGAAAAAAATAAGAAAATACCTCTTACCAAACTCGAGATATTGCAACCACAGTGACCATAGCAACACGATTTTTAGCAATATTTCACAAACTACTGCCATTCAGTTTACTTTCCCAGCAAGATAGACAAAAAGTACAACTATTTTATATATTCCTCTGCTTGTCAGCTATTTCCATCTGAAAAATTTAAAATATATTTATATCTCTTACCAAACTCGAGATATTGCAACCACAGTAACCAAAATACCGCTTTTTTAAGCAATATCTCCCAAACTGCATCAGTTTAACCCACTTTCACAGCAAGATAGACAAACAATACAAGTATTTCTTATATTCCTCTACTTCTCAGCTATTTCCATCTGAAAAATTACAAAAATATCTCTTACCAAACTCAAGATATTGCAACCGCAGTAACCATAGCAACACGTTTTCAAGCATTGGCAATCTTTCCCAAAAAGCATCCATTTAACACACTTCCGGTGAGTTAATTTGTTCAGAAACTCCAATGTGTAATACTTCCAAAATCAGATATCCCAACATGGATTTACCTTAAAGGAGCTATACATCTCAACTATTCATATCTGAAAAAAATGCTAAAAAGTATTTGACCAAACTCAAGATATTCTGACCAGAGTAACCATAGAAACTGGATTTATGCATCTTTTTAAAAACAGCTCCAATGGAATATACTTTCCAAAACAGATACACAGACATGGATGGACTTATATGTAACTACACTTGTCACATATTCAAATTAGAAAAAATTTAAGAGAAAGTATTTTACCAAACATAAGATCCTGTGACTGGAGTAACCATACCAACAGGATTTTTGCTACTTTTACACAAACATGGATATCAGCTTTCAAATACTTTTCATACTTTAAAAATGTATAATTGTTCAAAGTTTGCTGTACCAATGAACCGGCTAAAACTTACTTTGAAAGCGTAGAAGCAAGCCCCAATAACTGTCCTTGTAAAGTTCAAATCTAGTTTCATTTAGTTATTGTAACAGTAAAAATTCTGAGAGACTGATGTGTTTAAAATTTTCAAGAATATCTATGAACAACATTTTGAAACATCCTGCAATATCCATAAGTGGTTATTTGTATAGAACCATAATTTCTCTGTTCACAGATATTTAATCTGCAAAAACAACATCAAAAATAAAAATACATCAATATATTTTAATAGTTTAATATCAGTTTTTTTGACTCAATTATTTAATGAAATATACCTTAGTTACTGAAAAAATCTGTATTATTACATCTGATGTCACAAGCTGCATTCGTTTACCAAAGGATTACTAGTGGATTTAATCTATTGAACTTGTTACCGCTATATTTGAAAATAAACCCATAATGTTTATTTCACTTACACATTGTTTTTTTAGGCCTATCTCTATATGCACTTATTAACATGATTGTGTAAACACGTTCCTTTAAGGCCATCTATATGCATTTGCAAGGCTATAATTCATCACTTTTCGTGGTGGTCCCTAACCTGTCATTCTAGCTGTTTGCCTACCGGTAGCCAATCGTCCAAGCTGACGCAAAATGAGGGGTATAGATCGAATTGATAAAACCATTGAAAAATCCAGGCAGCACAGTCTTTCATATTGGAAATGAATAATTTTAGGCTAACAGCCCGTCACGGTTCCTTTTTTAGTAACAAGCCTTACTGTAAGGAGTAGGCCCAGTCTATAAAAGATGAACATAGTCTAATGTGCGATCTGTCAGTTCCTGCGCTTATTTCATCCCAAGTCAAGTGGTGCTATAAACACGCATTGTAAATCTCTGTACACACATGAATACAATTTTCATAACAGCTTTCATAATATGCTTTTAGTAGACTTTCAGTAGACTTTCAGCGGATTAAATTAACTGTCAGTACAATTAATTCAATTCAAATTATTGGTGGGCTACCATCTTCGCCCCATCGCCATATCCTTACATAATGTAATAATTGGATACTAGAAAAAAATCAAATGTTGTTGACGTGGTGGGGTGTGTAATAATTACAATTTAATTACAAATGTTTTTTTATTTAATTTATAAATTAATGAGCAGAATAGAGTCTTCACAATCTTTGCGAACTGAGCCTAAAAGGGCTGTCGCAATTACTACATAACTGCCTGATCGTTATTATTTGAGCCAGATCGCAATTATTTTTATAGACAACGATCTTCTTGCACAATATTTTGATTCCAAAATCATGTTTCCAATCTGAATAAGGGATTTTAGGCCAATGTTAGAAACATCTCAACATATAGCCTACCACGTGAATTATGTCCGGTTCCATAGGATGTCTAGACCACGCGTGCAGGAGCACGTTTGACATGCTCTGCAGAAAGTTATCAATTTACTGAAACTTGTTTGCTTCTTAATTTCAGTATGTTTAACCCTAGTTGAGAAAGGTTTTGCAATGCACCGTAATGTAGCCTAATTTTGCAACATTATTATTAGACAAACACGTTTCAGTCGCTTATTTGTCGCATCAACTCTGATCTAAAAAAGAAAAACACTCAAGCATGTGTCAAATATTTGTGGCTAATATTGTAAGTCAATTTTTGTCATTTCCAACCATATTTCCTAATTAGATAATGCCCATTAAATGAATGGATATAAATACATGTTGTCCCATTGCATATACGTTGAAACCCCGTCTTGCTTAGTCACACGACCAAACACTCAGTAATGTCTTACTGTAAGAGCGAGCGGAGGCTCGCTGTTTTTTTGGCAACATATCATATAGGTCTCACAATATTAGGCCATTTAATATTTTAATATGCTTTTAATCAATGTATTTATTTATTTGGCATATTTCCCACCTGGCATTTTGGCCGTTGATATTTTCATCTGCATGACACGTGATACCACCTGCATTTGCCAGCAAGCGTAAACCCTGACACACGCGCACAAACACGCACGCACGCAGGGACGCCGACAGTAATGACAGGGCCCGGGACAGAATTCAACGTTTAGGACCCAAACCATGGGCCAAAAAATTGTATTAATAGTAATTATATTACTGTCCAAAAAACAGGTCATAAACGTTTTATTGTTTAATGTTTTAATTCACAACTAGGCCACATTCAAATCCCTTTGCTTTCAACACAGGTAATTAATTATGTCACATCTTTTCAATTCATAACCGACTCTGTCCCAATCAGCCACTACTTCACTGCTACACATATTTAGACGTTCTCTTTAAGATTTGTCCTTCCATTTCGGTGCTCCTAGTTTTGGTTGCATGGTGGCAATGTTTTAGCCAGATAGCTACAGTACTGTAGTTAGACAAATTTATTGGTTCAATTTTAACGTTTTTTAAGCTGCACTATGTAGGATTTTTTCAGGAAAAAAACAATTACAGCATTTTGCAATTACTCACCCGTCAGAAAGCGGTTCCGCACCAATGCCATATAGAGAATCACGTTTCGAATAAAAATTATGAAAAATGGAATTACCTGTACCAAAAAAAGCGCTAACTCAGAGTTCGACGATGTTCTTCTTAGCCTTGCTAACGTTAGTTTAGGGTTCCTGGTAGCTAGCTACAGAGAGTTGGTCTAAGTCTTCTTTCACTTTGCCGTTTTCGTAGTGTATGCTGTAGTAGACAAGGGAGGAACTGACTGTTTGTCGTCCTGGTCTCTAGCTGCCATTATAGTTTCTTACAGTAAGCAAACTTCCCTCCTTACGGCTTACTTATGCTATATATAATATCATCCAGGTAAGCGTTCACAAAATAAGCCAAGGAGGAAAGCCTACCTCGCAGAAGGTGATTGGCTGTAACAGGATTGACTGGGAAGTAGCGGCATGCTCCAAAAATGATAAAATAACATTCCGCTGGCACTTAACTTTTTTTTTTTTTTTTTACTGAATTAATCCTATCTAGTGCAGCTTTAACAAAGTTATGTTGGCACTGGTGTTTAAGGTATCACCCTGATTGGCTGTTGGTGTTAGGGCATCACTCTGATTGGCTGTAGGTGTTAGGGTATCATTGATTGGCTAGTTGGTTGGTAGAACAAACCATTTTTACAGAAAAGGTTTAATCATAATGCTGTATGAACAAGAAACCAGGCAAGACTAGTTCAGCCGGCCCGCAATAGAAAGTGTTGTCATCTTGAGATTCAAACCCAGGTCGCCCACGTGAAAGGATGTGTCATTAACCACTACACCATGGAGCTGTACCTCTTGTCTCTATCCTGAACAAATCCTCTTTTGCCACTGGCCGTTTTAATAGTTAATTAGCCATTCGTGAATGAAATTGATACAGTTAAACAGACTAATGTTTCTCACTAAGTTTACCTCTACCACAAATAGCAGATATGTATTGCGTTTGCCACTGGCCGTTTTAACAGCGTATTAACCAGTAATAAGCTTTACCGGTATCTACTAACTTACTGGAGTAGTCATAAGAATTGAGCAATTGCTAGCGAGTCTGCCAAAGCTATGTCATTTCATGGCATTGGAACGTATTTTTTTCTTTCATGGCAAAACAATGTACTTTTTTCTTTCATTCATGAATGACATTTATTCAATAACTATCAATAAAGGCGACGATAACTAACTTTTTCATCAAGCGAAAAGACGAGAGAATCGTGGAATCTACCAGAAATAATTAATAAATGTCGTTGCTCTCAATAGATTCGCACGTAGGTCTTCCATATGAGAGACACTGTCGTTAACCTCTACGCTGCGGCATTACAACTTTCAGCAGTCGCTAGACTCCATTGAGGATTGTCTTAAATAGGCTTACTAGTATCTACTAACTTCCTAGGAATAATCATAAGAATTGAGCAATTGCTAGCGAGACTGAAGATGAACTATTCCATGCCAGAAACAGTCGCAGTATAACCGAATACATTTTCAGTTAAGGCTTAAGATATTGTAACTACATTGTTAAGCCAGCAAATGTGTTTGTCTATCCTGACCCAGAACGCATGGACGGATGTGTACTTCGAAAATCCACCAGAAACAGTCGCAATATAACCGTAAACTGTTTTATTTCAGGCTTACCATAATGACACTCAATCAGTCACTCACTCAGTAAGAGACATTCACTCTTCTTAGCCGGCTCCGCTTACGCGGTCTGGAAAAAAGACAACGTTCACAGTTGTTCCCCCCGTTGGCGTCACTGCGCACACACTCAGACTAATCAATATGACCAAAACGCCATCTGGTGGCAAATAATCCATTTTATGCGCCACCTGGTGACAGAGAAGGAGAATTACAGCTTTAAAAAATAAAAATGGCTTATAGCGTGTCTGGCAGAAATGCGGGCAAAATTTGCTTTAATTTCGCTTTTCCATTCGTTATTTTTGCCTAAAAAATTAGTGGAAGATAAAGCATGCATATCTAGGAGCATTCTTAAAATGAGCTTCCTGTAAGTTTATTGAGTTCCACGAAAACATATGTTTTAGGTAACTCTGGGTCAAATTGACCCCTTGTGGTGCTTCTAGTGTTAATTGTATACTGCAACTCTGAATGTTGTACAAGTGTAAGATACCTAGCTACCCAGCAACACAATGGCTAACATAATGTTACTGTACTTTACCTCTCTTGAGCGTTTCCATCTATGTTTATCAAGCCAGTCTGTAATTCATTTATTCTCTCTTTGTGGGTGTTGTAATTCTCTGCGTCTATTATTTACTCTTTTCAGCCCCCGATTGTTGCAAATGATAAAAAAATAATAATATGACAAAAATCGTAAAGCTGACAAACTCAGTAACATTGACTTCCTCCATGCTTCTGGCTCCATATCACAACGTTGCATTTTAAATGTGTCATCTGTCGCTGTCTTAATGTTGTCAAACTCATCACTAGCACTTTTTCCCGCAAATGAAATATGACACGACGGCCCACTTCCGGTGCAGTGGAAACACAAAACATGAACCTACTACACTAGTTTGTGCAAGTTCGTGCTGGAATCGTTCCAGTGGTGTAAAAAGGGCCATTACTTTCCTTTTAAAAACAATTATTTCAAAGAGTTATATTTTGGTGGGGTAGGTAGCAGTAGATATAAGGTTTTCTGTGTGTAATGTAGATACCATATTGACTGTGATATCAATACGACTTGTAATGGTCTCATGCATAGGATATACATGGCAAAACCCAACAACATTCTACTTGAAAATGTTAGAAAAAAAAAGAGATGCATATGTGATGAAGAATCCGAAATATTATCAAATGGCACTTGATACAGCTACTGCTCAGTTTAATAATTTTCCATCTTTTAAGTTTAATATGAGATCATTTGAAAGTTTGGTATATTTTTTAAACAGTCATGTATGGATTGATTAATAAATTTGGCATTGCGTTAATGGGCCTAAAAATGAATGCGTTGCATTATGCAAGTGTATTTCTTCAAAAAAAGTGGGGATCTAACAATCCATCAAAGATCGCTCAAGCAATGAATTTAGTAGGGGTGCAGGCTATGCACTAATTTATCCTCTTAATTACATTTGACAGATGTACCAAATCTGACAGCAATTGTAGTACCAAACATTGTTTTAGAATCCAAAAAATAAAGACGTTTTGGTATATGTGCAACACTAACCTGCAGTATAATTAATTTTGTCATGGTCTCTCCTTCCCTCAGGGTCTGTATGCTGTAGGCAACTTCCAGCCCAGTGAGGATACATCAAGACGGCAGCCCCAGACTCTCCCACTTTGTGAGCCCCCCAGGAGCAACACTGTGCCCAATATCAGTCAGAGTGCTGGTTGCCACCTGCAGTCCAACAGCCTGAATAGCGTGAGCACCACCGATGCCCTCACCGCAACCCACCCCGAGACCATCCTCACCCGTGTGCCTTCCTGTCGTGAGTCCAGGGCCCTGAATAGTCTAAAGAGGGCAAGTGCTGACGTGGAGTGCATTACCCCACCAAGTCCCCTGGGTAAACAGGACAGCCTGGTGACTTTCAACAGCAGCACATTACCTAGGTCACATGGGGGCTCATTACACGAGGAACATCGCATACCACGTCGCCATGCCAGCATCCACGCCTCCATGGACTCCACACGCTCCAAGCAGCTGCTGTCTCAGTGGAAGAGCAAGAACGAGAACCGAAAGCTCTCCTTGCAGGTTATGGACAGCGGGGTGGCAGTTGGACGCCACCGTTCCTCATCATCCTCCTCCTCTTCACCCCAGAGGACCATGGAGTTGAGGTGCAGCTCAGAGCCTTCCGCTATGGGCTTGGAGTCAGAGCTCCGTGCCCAGGGACACATCCCTGCCCAGTACTTGAAAATCGCTGCCAGCAGCATGCCACTGTCTAACAACCTCCCCCAGAACGGAGGCAACAGCGGCCTGACAGGTGGGGCACGTGTCTCCATCCAGTCCCGGCCTGGCTCCTCTCAGCTGGTCCACATCCCAGAGGAGACTCAGGAGTATGTCAACAGCTGCACTAACAGGAAGGATGAGGATGAAGACGACAGGGAGGATAACCATGTCGGTTGTGGGGGTGGCTCTGTGCGCTCCAAGTGGCTGAAGGTGGCCAAGGAGGGCACCCCCTGCAGGACTAACAATTTGACGAACCAGCCACGCATCATGCAGTTGATCACCATGTCCAAGCAGCAGGGTCTGCTCCAGCACAGCAGCCCTAAGAGCTCAGAAGATGGGAGCATGGTCAGCTGCACAGGCTCCATCCGCTACAAAGCTCTGACTGACCAGGAACCTGGACAGGGCATTGTGAGGGTGGAGGCCCACCCGGAAAACAAGCCTGTGATTAAGCCTCCAGACGGCAGCGGCTCCTGGAGGTGGAAGCCCCAGGAGCAGCGGGGCAGCATCCGCCAGTCATTCGAGCTTAATGACCTTAACCGTGACTCAGAGAGCTGTGACTCGCTGAAAGATGGCTATGGCTCCATCGACGGGCGGAGGAGCCAGACGGGCATGGACACCGGTAGTGAGCACGGAGGTGGTGGGGGTCACCCCCATGTGCACCACGCACACTACCACCATCATCACCCTCACCAGGGCATCACCACCATCAGGGTGACACCTGTAGAGGGACTTGGAGGAGGGAGCAGTGAAGCCACCTCTGAGACCCTCTCTATTGTCTCTAGTCGGGAGTCCACCTTGCGTAGAAAAGGCAACGTAATTTTGCTCCCTGATAAATGTCAGAGTCCAGACAACTCAAAGAACTATTTCAAAGGGACCTCCACTACACCACCCCCCCACTTTTGGACTGGCATATAGGGAGTGAACAGCCTGCCCTTACACTTTCATTCTCTATTACCACCCAAGTGGTGGCTCTATCTATCCCCCAATGAGTGGCCTTCTAAACTGGATCTAGTCTAGAGCACAATAGGACCAATAAACCCATTCAGCTCAAAAACTAGCTATATATTATCAAACTCATAAGTTCTGTGATGATAATAATAATGCATTTTATTTGGCGGACCCCTTTCTAAACACTCAAGGACAAATGACATAGTAAAGACAACATTTACACATACAGGAAAAACTACAACCCGGTATCGGTTGTAATACAGTGGGGTGGCACAATAAATATGATATTAGCTGAGATGTCAAAATTGTCCAGTAACATACTAAATATCATCCCAGTATCCGCTAGCTCAGCATAGTTAGTTGTCCAGTAAGACTATGATATGTACAGACAGGTGACAAACTAAAGGAAAACCCGACATAATGTGTCTCAGTAAGGTGCCACTACAAGTGACTGGAGGGATGAAATACCATTTACCCAAAATATATTCCCTAATTTGCTGTTTTGATGATGGTGGTGGAGAGCGCTGCCTAACACTTAGATCCTTTCCTCTTGCCATACTGATACATAAATCATGGTCAACTGGGTTGCTCAGCATTGTTATACATGCCACAGACCATGATAGGATGTTAATTGCAAAATTGTATCATGCAGTACACATGTATGGAAGCACGTGCATTTGTTATGTACATATGCTCATTTTTTCAGGTTTTTCTTTTAATTTGTCACCCGTCTGTGTTTATAGGGTGGTCTGTCCATTCCCAAAATATCTGATAATTTCAATATTTTTAGGTTTTTGTTTACTTTTAGATGTGGTTCAGTAGGACAATACTACCTTTATTATTCTTTTTAATGAAACTATAGCACAAGCAACAGTCCTTGTTGGCATAATCCCTACAAAGTAATTTTGCTCACACTGTCAACCCTCATTTCATTACATGAACTTTTGCGAAAATTAAATCTATTGAGAAGCACAACCATTTTTTCATATAGCAGCTATAGTGGTTTCAACTTCAAATTTTGTACTATTTGTTACCACCTGTAAGAATATTTGATGGTAATGAATCATGCAAGTTGTTTAAGCTTATGGGCATGATTTTTTTTTCTATAAATTTAGCGTTAATGTCCTGTACTCTAAATATCTCTGTGTAATGTGACTGTGATTCAACATTGCACTGCATAGTAATTGCATTGCAACGCTGGAGTTGATTTTCATCACATGACTTTCATACATACAGTACCATGATAATTGTGAAATTAAATGTTTCTATTTTTTGGTATGTACTTATTTGTAGTACTTCAATTGAGCTGCCAAAAATATTCAGATGTCCTTATTTGCTTAATGCTAATTATAGAAAGACTATTTTAACTTACATGTTTATTCAGTGTTTTTTCTTACTTTAGTAGGAAATGAATTGGTTTGATAGATGATTTCTAAGAGGACACAATTACAGAAATCAAATATTATTGCAAGGCTGGCAAAAGTCTGGTAACTTTCCAGAAATGTCCTGGGCACCTGTCCAATTTTCTAGGGACTCTATGATTTTTCTGGGAATTCTGGAGAACCAGTGAATTTTTTTTAAGTTACCAGTATTTGAATTCCTAGTAATGTCTGCAAATACACAATTTTATTATTGTTCTTTATGCTAACAATGATTCCCCAAAACAGGGATTACAGAGTTAGCAAATTCAGTATGTTGACAAACAGGGGCAGTAGATTTTAGAATGCAAAATGGATTAAATCTGTTAGATTATTGCTTACACTACCTAAAGCTGTATTTATAGATGAAATTAGTTTTGGTTAAAGAAATTAGTTTTCGTCTTATCATTAAGTTGTATTTGCTGCTAAGTCACATTTTGATACAGTGACCTTTTTGCCTTCATATATAATGGTCCACAAAATGTTTTGATATTTTCTGCAAAACAGCTGTACAAATTGCTACTTCTTGCTGCGCAGTATTTTTATTAGCAAATAAATGTATGTATTAATTAGTATCATAAAAGGACAACCACACTGGAGACCTGGTTCATTGATATGCAGACAGTAAATGGTCTTATTAACCAGGTTGTTTTTCTAGATTGGACAAAGTGACAACAGAGCCAACATGGGAAAATGTGGTTGTTGTTTTAGATTAAAATCAACGCTACAGAGAATTTGCCCCCTTTGGGCAATCATGTACCATGCACACAAGTCATGCAAGTCACAATTAAGATAGGTGGTGGTTTAACAGTGGCAATGTAGATATTTATGTGTGTGATATACTGCAGTAGCCATCAATGATTTCTATCCAGTTTGTTGTGCACAAAGGTATTATTATTCAACAATCCACAAAAGGAAGAGGGGCAGTACAGTACTTTGTTTTAGAAAGCTGAAACCTTTAAAAATATTTGATAATATCTTAATGTACATAAAGCAGGAGTCTCAAAGTTATTTCAAGAGCCACATTTTTTCTTTACAGTTAAATTAAGGTTAGACCAAACAAAATTGGCTCCTAGACCAAATCTAGATCTCGAGCAGCCAGTTGAAGACACAATTGACATTTATTTTTCAATCATTTAGCAGATGCGTTCATTCAGAGCAACTTACAGTAGTTAGTGAGTGGATGAATAAGAATAGGGGTTCTCAAACCTCTTCTCAGGGACTGGCACCCAATCCATGTTTTTGAATTTCTCCAGAGCTAGCACACCAGTTAGTTTGTGGACTAATTATCACTCCCTTGATAAGGTGAATCAGATGAGTTAGTTCAGGACTACAACACAGATTTGAAATTTCTGCTGAGGACAGGTTTGAGAATCACTGCAATAGAACACTTTCTTATGGCGCTACATGAGACAGCTACGATAACTTGAGACAAATTGTTGTTACAGTGATCATGATAAAGTATGCTAGTTGCATTTGGATTGCAAACCTATGGAATGTTTTGAGGTTGTTTTTCTTTGTGCACAATTGTAAGAAAGTAAATTGGATGTATTAAAACTATTTACTGTGTTGCATTTTTCTCAGTAATTAAGGTTGTTTTTATGTGGATGTTTTTCATTAAAACACAATTGATATATCAATATTAAGTATTTTTTATCTCTCAAAGCATATATTAGACATGACAACTGAAAGCAAAAACTTTTTTTATTTGCCTGTGTAGATGTACCTTCCTTAATGGTTTTTAAAATGTGGTCATATCTGCATGGTCATTTGATAAAATGTATCTAAACGTTTATTTTTTGTATATGACACCTTTTGAAAGTTATGGCAGGTACTTTTAGTCAGTTGATTGATACTGTTCATTCCTTTACTGCAAATAAAATACTTTGTAACTTCACCATACAGATAGTGTTGTTACAGCATATATTAGGCAGAACAATATATATTCAAATTGTTTGGCAGAAAAAGATGTTTGCTATTTATGGTTAGAATGTTGAGAATTAATAGAAATATAATAGTCATTCTATCTCTATGGTTGCTAAGTCAGTTGGCTTTATAATAAATCTGTAATGTTGGCCTGTGTGCAGTCAGAATAGATATGGTGATTGGTGGATTCCTATTTATTGGTGAATAGGAACCAATCATTGTGTATAAGGATTCCAATAGACACTGTATTTCACAATTTTACGCGGTTGATGATGTCTAAATATTTGAAATAAATGTTTGATATCAAACTAAAGTGATTCTTCATGATCATGAATTCTTCTTTTTACCTCTATCACAGAGATAGTAATTTAGTTGATCTTTGATTCACTGATACATTGTGATGTGATGGTATACTTATGCATCACAGCAACATTTTATAATGTGCTTTTTATTCATCTTAGAATCAAGTGGTGATGTAATAATTTGTCAAGCAATATTTCAGTACAACAGTAGGACTTAATGACATGTCAATGTTTCATAACAATAATAAATATAGTTGCAAGGAACCATGGGACAGTGTCCTCCTTTGACAAGGTAAGCATGGGGAAGCAGCCATAACAACAATGTAAGCATATGGCAGCAGAAATAATTCCATGGTAAGCACTTTAATATTATTTTTACTCTGGTCAGCCATATTGTCCGCCATCTGGAATTATTTCTCTCTGCTTTTAGCACCATATAGGGCGACATCTGTAAGACACATGTATGCCTCTGGCCAAGTCAAACAGAGTTATTGTTCATTCTAAGTTAATTTTTATAGTTTTCATGAAATTTTCACTGTATCAAAAAATCCAAGATGGCGGTCATGATAGGTTCTTGATGCAATGTTGTACCTTCTGGGGAATGAGGCATGTAGACAAAGAATCACCATTCTAGGCCAATAGTGGTGGAAATGGCATCACTGTGGAAAAAATGCATTGAGGCGTGGCCAGTGGCGCCCTCTGTGTAGGAATCGGGTCGGGTCTCTTTGTGGAAGGTACAGTTGTGCTCATAAGTTTCCATACCCTGGCAGAAATTGTGACATTTTGGCATTGATTTTGAAAATATGACTGATCATGCAAAAAACTTTTAAGTATAGCGATCATATGAAGCCATTTATTATCACATAGTTGTTTGGCTCCTTTTTAAATCATAAAGATAACAGAAATCACCCAAATGGCCCTGATCAAATGTTTACATACCCTTGAATGTTTGGCCTTGTTAAAGATACACAAGGTGACACACACAGGTGAAAATGGCAATTTCCCACAGCTGTGGCTTTTCAAATTGCATTTAGTGACTGTGTATAAATAGTCAATGAGTTTAATAGCTCTCACGTGGATGCACTGAACAGGCTAGATACTTAGCCAGGGGGAACAAAAAAGAACTGTCAAAAGACCTGCGTAACAAGGTAATTGGAACTTTATGAAGATTGTGGAAGATGGAAAATGTTTGCGATTTATTAAAATAAAAACTTCTCAGAGTCTGGTATAACAGTTGATTATTTCAGGTTTAATTACGTGGCGCCACGGGAACAACCGTCACAACGTTGACAGAGAATGAGTACAGAGACCAGCAGAGTAACGTCATGACAGATTGTTCTGATTATGCATTTCAAGTTTCAAGCTTATATTCTCTTCCAACAGTACAGATGACGGAATTAGCATTTGCTGAATGTACATACAAGGAATAGTAGCCACTATGAGGTAGCCTAAAAATGCAAGGTTGCACTCAGATAGCTCCAGGAGACACAGAATATCATAGAATGTCGGTTGCCCAGACAACCCGGTCAAAGACTGAGATATATCAATTGGGACATTTACTATATGGGGACTTAAGTTAACTATGCTCTTCCCAATATGGAATAGAGCTCTGTTCACCTGTAGGATGTAAGTAATAATAACCCCCTGCTGTTCAAGAGCTTCCTCCTAGAGATCAGTTTCTTATGGCGGTTTTATGGCACAGGCAGAGGCCTGTTTCTCTTACTGCTTAAAGGAGCCAAGGTCCTGCTCAGCCGACATTCCATTCATCACTGCCCCTGAATTCAGATACTGGCCTTATAAGTTGGAGACTGAGAGAGACTTTCAATATATGTGTAATTGATCAAGCATACGGAGTACAAAACCCTTCTAATAAAATGAATAAATAAGGATGATAATAAATTAACTTTCTACAAGATGGAAAAGGATATAAAAAAGCCTTGCAAATGCCAGTCAGTACTGTTCAATAACTTATTTAGAAGTGAAAAATTCTGGGATCTATTGATACCAAGCCAAGGTCAGTTAGACCAAGAAGGATTTCAGCCAAAACTGCTTGATTTGTTTGGGTTATAAAGAAAAACCCACAGATAAACTCAGGAGAAATACAGGCAGCTCTGGAAAAAGGTGTGGTTGTTTCAAGGAGCACAATACGACGATACTTGAACAAAAATGAGCTGCATGGTCAAGTTGCCAGAAAGAAGCCTTTACTGCGCCAATGCCACAAAAAAGCCTGGTTACAATATGCCCGACAACAACTTGATGTGCCTCACAGCTTCTGGCACACTATAATTTGGAGTGACGAGACCAAAATAGAGCTTTATGGTCACAACCATAAGCGCTATGTTTGGAGAGGAGTCAACAAGGCCTATAGTGAACAGAATACCATCCCCACTGTGAAGCATGGTGGTGGCTCACTGATGTTTTGGGGGTGTGTGAGCTCTAAAGGCACGGGGAATCTTTTTGATGGCAAGCTTGTATTATATCTCTTAACTTTCAACACCATATACGGGAGACATGTATAAGACACGTATGCCACTGGCAATGTCAATTAGATTGACACTGACACAGACATGGCCATGGATTGTTAACATGATAGGAAACAAGTCTAGCAGGGGACATTCATGTATGTATATGCTTGGTTATACAGACTTCTGACTCAACAGTAACTCTCTAAGACCATAGACAAAAACACTGGCAAAGGAAAATGCAGTAGTAGGACAATGCAAGTATATGCTTCTCTTATTCCTTAAAACCCTATAGGGAGGCACATATGAGACACCTGTACACCAACAGTCAGGTCAGTCGGACTCCCAGTTGATTTTAAGGTAATTTTTATAGTGGTCATTCGAGTTAGCATAAAGGGCTAACTTTGTGAAGTCATAGTTCAGTCGTCTTATGAAATAGCAACTAGTTTCATTATCTTCCCTGTTCAGAAGTACGGCCTAGAGTCTGGAAATTTACTGGCGAGTAAATCCGATGTACGGTTCAGGATAAGAAGTGTTTTAAAACCATTTATTAGCATTTGCTTGTGTTGAAAATGTTGAGAATTCTGTTCAGAATGCTGTTTCACTGTCCTCTGAGATATCAACAAACAAATGCACATGGTGTGAAATGGACGTGGTATCAGAAGGCACAATGAATATGAAGTGTATAGGTTATTGTTCCTTAAAGTAATACAGACATGAATATTTTGCCTACATATATTGTACAGTAATCAGCCAGTTTCTCCGCCATCTTACAAGATATCTCTTATTCCCGAAATCTATCTTGGGAGACATGTATGCGACACCTGTAAGCCAAAGGGCAGGTGAATCTGACTTACTTCGTAAAAATTGAAATATTTAGTAGGTTTGGGCAATTTTCACCAAGGTGGCAGATTTTATGGGTCCTTGAGGGTTTTTTTTTACTCATGAGAAATGAGGGATGTACACAAAGGTGCAGCACTATAGGTCAAATGGGGTGGAAATGCCATCATTTTGAAATTAGCTAATAGAATTGTGTACTATAGCGCCCCTGGTGGAGGTATAGTGGCAGGTACTTGTGGTCTATATTTTCAGTGTATAAAGTTACAGCATTTTCTACAAAGGACTTTTTGAGTTATTTTTGAGTTATTTCAGCAGTTTCTAGTAAAAAAAAAACCAATAATAAATATAGCTGCAAGCAACAATTAAGGGGTCCAAGCTATAAGAATGCCATACGAGGATAGGCCTTATAGGCCTGATAGGTTGTATAGGCCTGTTTGTGTTCAGAAGTAATGACCATTTAATGTGATTTTCTGGAATAACACCCTCAAATGGCCAATTGGCATCACACACTGCACATGTACTTACCTTGTCATACCAATGATGCATACCAAATTTGGTGAGAATCAGACAAACGGTTATGGAGATATGCTTTCACTTCCTGTGAAAATGCAGGACTCAGGAAGTTGTTGACAAATGACATCTGCTGTGTTTGAAAAGTCTAATTCCGTTAATAGTTATTGATGGGCAGTATCCACAGATGCTATTTTTTTGGAAATGGGACGAACGCCCTAGGACTACTTCTCAAAGGTACGTTTTTCAGAAAATTCAAAATTGTGGAAAATGTAGTCAGGTGGCAATGAAAACATCCTATTGCAAAGTTGTACAGCACCTGTTTCCACATCATATTATACCCGTTTTATGTCTGTACCACAATTGGGTCAAAAGTTATGAGCATTTGCATCTAATTTTTGGCCGGTAGGTGGCGCTAGAATCATTGGCCTATGGGCGGGGTGAAGCAGTCCACCGTGGCAACTTGATCTGATCATGTTAAATGCATAGCTGTTAGCACTTATTCGAACGTATATGTCAATTGACCAGATTGGGTGTGTGCTATTCACGTCTTTCATGAGCAGACTAGAGAAATACACTGACTGGCCCACAAAGAAGTTGCACATTTGAATATTCCTTTGATTACAGCATGCATTTGCAGTGGAATTTTTTCTACAACATATTATGTCACATCATTCATTTCCATCCAGTGTTGCATTTAATTTTGGCTGAGATCTTGTACTGACGATGGGAGAGTCAAACTACTCTGTAAAGTTATTTCTAGCACATCCCAAATACTTTCAATTGGGCTAAGGTCAGGATTCTGTGGTGGCCAATTCATGTTTTAAAATGATTCCTCATGCTCCCTGACCCAATCTTGAACAATTTGAGCCCAATTAATCCTGGCATTGTTGTCCTGATATGCCCGTACAATCAGGGAGGAAAAATATTTAAGCAGCCCAAAAGCCTAAAAGTTTAGGTTGACCATGCCGATTCATTGCTGGCATTTATATAGCCTATTTTCTTAGGGTTGAGTGTTTTATTTTTCTCCCTGGTTTTAAAATGTGGTTTAATTTGGATGATGGACAATTAAAAGCAATTCATGCATGTTCCTTAAAGAAATTAGGCCAATAGATTAAAAAACCTCATGTTTGAGTGGACTTGAGAAATTAACTGTTGCAAGGTAGGGGTAACTTCAAAGTCAATCAATCAATCAATCAAATTTATTTATAAAGCCCTTTTTACATCAGCAGTTGTCACAAAGTGCTTTTACAAAACACCCGGCCTTAAAACCCCAAGGAGCAAACAACAGTAGTGTTGAATTTCAGTGGCTAGGAAAAACTCCCTAAGAAGGCCGAAATTTAGGAAGAAACCTAGAGAGGACCCAGGCTCAGA